>JBCEWE010000191.1:2668935-2948935 GCA_039877035.1 Silurus lanzhouensis
GTGATCAGATGTTCTGGAGCACAAGGTTATGATGTAATGTGTGTTATGTGTAGGCTTTGCTAAAAAGATATGTTTTTAATCTACACTTAAACTGTTTATTGTTTATTGTTTTCAAATGCAGCTTTTAATGGACCACTAAATTATTCCTGTACCTAATTACCATTCTGCCATTATAAAATATGATATATATCAAGATGATTAAACAACACTGACTTCATTGCTTATTTAATAATATGGCCAAAAGTATTCAGACACCTGACCATCACACAAACACGAAACTGTACATGATGGACGTTGAAGCATGGACACTGTTCCAGCATGATCACAAAGTGAGCTCCATGAAGACATGGTGTGTTAAGGTTTGAGTAGAAGAACTCGAGCATCCTGGCCTTCTTAATAACCCGAGCTCACCAGCACCAGTACATGAACTCAGCTCTATCACATATGAACAAGAGTGGAGCTTATAATAATAAATAACAGTCAATGTCGACACATTCGGATAGAAAAAAAAGAAGAATTTATTGTCTTTAGCGGTGGAGGGTTTGAAGGGTTGAAGTAAATGTAATTTGTTACTGTACTTTAGTATTTTTTTTTCACGTATCTGTATTTTACTGAAGTTTGGGGAGACTTTTACTTTATCTTCACTCCATTTCAAAATAAAAAATCATACTTTTTACTCAACTACATTTTGCAAAATCAGTTGCACCAATCAGAGTCTGCGCTCTGTTTAAAACTTGTTTTGATTGGTGCTTGGTGTATCTACTGATCACCAACATACAGTTAATCGTCGGTTTAACATCAAGCAGAACCTTTAGAGAGGAATAAATGATGGAAGAAACTCCAGACTCAAACTCAACACATCACACGTGACCTTATTTGTGCGATTTTTTTTAAGTAGTAAAAATTAGGGTTTGGGGCTTATGATAATTTTCACAGATATCAATCAGTGAACATTCTGTCCTCAAAGTTAACGTGTTAGAAGCAGGATTTGTATGTGACGTCTAGACGACTGGGTCGGAGCATCTCCAAAACTGCAGCTCTTGTGTGGTGTTCTGGTCTGCAGTATTCAGAGTCTATCAAAAGTGCTCCAAGGAAGGAACAGTGGTGAATCATTGATGCACGTTGTGGTCCGATCCAACAGACGAGCTCATGTAGCTTGAATTGCTGAATAAGTTGATGGTGTTAATACTCGACGGGTCAGAACTGTTCTGGCAGCAAAAGGGCTACCAACACAATATTAGGCAGGTCATAATGTTATGCCTGATTAATGTATTGTGGCTTGAACCCTCGAAACACTGTGCCTGTTAGTTGACTTGTAGTCATATTGAGTTGTGAATAGGCATTTGGTGCCACACAGATGAGGACAGGATCTATTTTCTGTCAGGCTTCTCTCAAGGTTTCTTCCTCCCACCATCTATTACCACTGGTTCATGCATTAAGAATAAACCTATAGGGACTTATTTATGATACTAAAATTCCTATTTGTAACTATTTATTTCCATAAAGCCGCTTAGAGATGATGGTTAAAATTGTGACCTCAATTGGGTGTTAAAAAGAACAGCTTTAGAAATCTAGGAAGTGCACTAAGCTCCTTATTGAGTGATTTGTGTGGGGTGATGATCATTATGTTCACCTGGAGCTCATTTCTGAGGTGGCTTTAAAAGCTAAGAACAGGCAACCAAACACAAGGAGTTATTTTATTTTGGCAAATCAGTTCTTGCCTTGTGAAGAAGAAAGGTGGTCACTGAAAATGTTTGCTTTTGGCAGTAATGGAGAAAGCCCAGCAGTGAAGTTGAAAGCCTGGCATAATGTACCACTAACACCAGGAAGAATTCCAAGCTTCTACATTCCTCCAAAACTGCACCTCAGCGTTTCTCCTCGATTCCGAAGACCCAAGGAGTCCGATGAGTACCAACTCCTGCCTCCCAGCAGTCCACCTTCTCCTGGCTCAAAGTCTCCATCAGCCTCTCCACGCTTTCCTGTCACGCTCCGATTCACCCCGCAGTCCAGACGGAAACCCAGCAAGGAGGAAACCTCTGACCCGACAACCCGAGCGGCGATGTCCCTGAAGCACGTGGAGAAAGTCACCACCCCATACGGATTCCGAGCTCTGGCCTCCAGTCCGAACGTGAGCCGCAGGGAATCACTTTTCCACAGACGCAGAGGAAAAGAAGGCTGTCAAAGTCCTGTGTGCTCACCTGCTTCTCCAGAGCTTAAAGACTCTCCAACGCTGAACATCTCAGATCAAAGTCCAGAACCGTGCAGCTCTGCTCGAAAATCGGAGAGAAAACGACTGCAGATGCTCCTCAGCAAAACGCAGACCGCACTCAGGACTCTCACACCCAGAAGCAGGAAAACCCATATCCGGAAAGTGCAGGATGTTCTTTAGGACATGTTTTTTTTTTTTTGGCAAGTTGCAAACCAATGAAGTGTGAATTTTAAGGAAATTAATAAATGCTTTTTTTGTTATTAAATTGAGTTGTTTGTATTTAACTAATCTTTCTACAGTGTTGCATTAAACTGCTATTTTAATTTGATTTCCATCATCTGGTTTTTCTTTCCCTCATAATCTGCAGTTAATAACCTCGATTTAGATTCTATAGTGCCTGTTTAAATTTTCTGAACCCCCAACCAAGAACAAGGAAGACTCGGATCTATTCAGGTCCCTTGACATCGTTGAACACGTCCGTAAATTTAGATTCAAAAGTGACTTTCAGTCTTTTATTGGATTAAAGAATCTGATGTAAAATTTTAGTGGATGTGCTTCTACAATGATTTTTAATTCTAACACAAAACCCTGCAATGGTGTCTAGAAGACTCTTTAAAATTTAGTTTTTGGCAACATCAGAGGTCAAGTGTGCTGATTGTTTAACTCCTTTAGAGTCGATTACATTCCAATTGACTCTTGTGAAAAACATCTACTTGAATAGCACACAGATGGTAACCATTGGCGTCAACCATGGCTGCTATTTCGCACTGCACAAACGAGGTTTACGGCTTTAGTGTCCCTTTACTAATCAGAATTCCAGCTGATGCACTAAATACAACTTCCCTAATGCTAAATTCTCACCTAAAGCAGGACTCTCTACATCCTCTATTCATTTAATGCAAAATATTTCCACTAATCCCATCTTATGACTTTTCTCGAAATATTGACATCCTTGTCATTAAATTTTCTCTATTTTGATTTTTCTTTGTTTTTATTTTTTTAAGTGGCAAAATGCCATTGTATAACTTATACAATGGCATTTTGCCACTTAATTTTTTTTTTTTATTGCTGCCAAGCAATAAATTGACACTCAGTGGTACAGAAGATGATGCACTTCCTGGGCAAGAAAAAGAAATAGTAAAATTTGGTCTACAATGGGCACTGGTAAAGTTTTTCTATAGCGCTTTTCACAACGGACATTGTCTCAAAGCAGCTTTACAGAAATCAACAGTTAAGGTGAATGGTGTGTATTTATCCCTGATGAGCAGCCATGGAGACTGTGGCAAGAAAAAACTCCTAGATGTTATGAGGAAGAAACCTTGAGGAACCAGACTCAAAAGGGGAACCCATTCTCATTTGGGTGACATCAAGAGTGTGATTATAGTCTTTAAACAATACAGAACACTGGAGAGTGAGAACTAATATATAATATAGTATAAGATTATAAGTAAATGTTCTTTCTACAGTCTTCGGTATAAAAGTAGGAGCTACTGAGCTCAACATTTGTGATCATCACAGATCCAGCATCAGCTTCTCCATGCCAGAGCCTTTAAACACTCCAGGAGGTCCAATGTCAAAACTCCACACATGTAGTGGGATCCAATTGGCACTGGTACGTCTCTAGATGGTTCAGGATGTTTGCGAGTTCGGCATCTACTTCTTCAAAGTCCATAATCTTCAAGAGGTGGGATGTGACTGGAGCTGGCCAAACCTCAGGAAGCCTCGGGATGGGGAGAGAAATTAACGTAGCTGCTGTTCATGATAACAGCACAAGTTGATCATGTGCATGTGATCAGATGTTCTGGAGCACAAGGTTATGATGTGAGACGTGTGTTATGTGTAGGCTTTGCTAAAAAGATATGTTTTTAATCTACACTTAAACTGGGAGAGTGTGTCTGAGCCCCGAACACTGTCAGGAAGACTATTCCAGAGGTTAGGAGCTAAATGTGAGAATGTTCTACCGCATTTAGTGGACTTTGCTATTCTAGGAACTACTAGAAGTCCAGAGTTTTGAGATCTCAGGGAGCGTGGCGGATTGTAGCGAGTTCAAAGACTGGATAGATACATGGGAGCTAATCCATTTAGTGCTTTATAAGTGAGAAGTAATAGTTTGTAGTCTATTCGAAACTTAACCGGAAGCCAATGTAGGGACGATAAGATTGGGGTTATGTGGTCATATTTTCTTGACCTTGTAAGAACTCTTGCTGCCGCATTCTGAACTAACTGAAGCTTGTTTATTAATGACGCAGGACATCCACCTAGTAACGCATTACAGTAGTCTATTCTGGAGGTCATGAACGCATGGACGAGCTTCTCTGCATCGGATATAGACAACATATTTCTTAGCTTAGAAATATTTCTAAGGTGAAAGAAGGCTGTTTTTGTAACTTGGTTGATATGATTATTAAAAGACAAGTCGCTGTCTAAAATAACACCCAGGTCTTTTACTGTTGAATTAGTGGTTACAGAACATCCGTCTAAATGCAGGTTGAGATGCTGGAGCAAAATCTCAGTCTTATCAGAATTTAAAAGTACAAAGTTATGGGTCATCCAATTTCTTATTTCCTCAACACACTCAGTTATCCGAGTTAATTGAGCTGTATCGCCTGGTTTAGATGAGATATATAGTTGGGTATCACAGCATAACAATGGAAGCTAATTCCATGCCTTCTAAAAATATTTCCTAAGGGAAGCATGTATATTGTGAAGAGCAGGGATCCTAGAACTGAACCTTGTGGCACACCATAGTTCACTAGCATTAGCCTGGATAGGTCTCCATTTAGATCTACGAAATGGTAACGATTGGACAGGTAGGATTTAAACCAGCTTAATGCCTGTCCATGAATGCCGATGTAATTCTGTAAACGATCTAGAAGAAGATCATGATTTGTAGTGTCGAACGCAGCACTAAGATCTAGTAAAACTAACAGCGAGATGAAGCCTAGGTCTGAAGATAAAAACAGGTCATTAGTGAGTTTAACTAGAGCAGTTTCTGTTCTATGATGGGGCCTAAAACCTGACTGAAATTCTTTAAAGATATTGTTCTCTTGCAAATGGGAACATAACTGGGCAGCGATTTAGCTTTGATAATAACATCATACAACTCTTCCTGTCCTATACATGTAAAACAGTGGAGTTGTGGTGTTGAAGGTGACACTGTGTCAGGAGATGGTGTCAGAGGTTGACCTGCCACAATTGTTTTTCTAATGTTATCTATTTTTTTTCAGTAAAGAAATTCACAAAGTCCTCACTACTAATCTGTGATGGACCACATTTTTCAGAGCCCTGATTTGTAGTTAGTTTAGCTACTGTACTTAAAAGGAACCTGGGATTGTTTTTGTTATTTTCTATGAGTTTACTCAGGTGTTCAGCTCTAGCAGCTTTAGCGCCTGTCTAACACTGGTGAGTAAATGAGCAAGAATTAAACACAAAGCAGGTAAGATCTACATTATCAATCCTGGTTTCGTTCAGAAGTTAATAGGCTACAGTTTGTTTAGTTTTTTTCCCCTCTTTAAAAAAAATAAAAATAAAATTCTAGCAGATATTTTGGGGAAAACTTTGAGTTTTTACCTCAATGATTTTGCCTTCGTGTACGTTCAAGAAAAGTGAATTTCTAGCTTTTTCCTAAATTTTTGGAGTTTTCTGATCTAAGTTGATTGCTTTCCCAATGTGTCCCCTTCATGACTGATCTTGAGTGTGTTATGAAAATTACGTCACTCGTCATCCTGCCAAAATAACGTGTTCAAGTTTTCATTCAAGATCGAGAAGAAAGCTGCTGCGATTACGCTCTTTGAACATTCAGTGTTGATTTCATAAGCACCAGGGTTCAGCTTCTTCCCATCTGTGCTCAAGGCACATGAAATAGATACCTTACATGTTCTTAAAAAAAAACAAGCTATCCTTTATACATAAAAAATTCGTTTCAAACTTCACAACCATTTATTAAAGACCAAAAGTGTTCGTCCCTGCCTTTTTTATTAACATCATAATCCTTTTACATAGTTATGATTTTTTTTTATGAAAATAGGTCAGTAGAAAGCAATTTTCTTAAAAAGTCTCATGTCAAGTCCTCCATGTTTTTTTTGTTTTAAACACAATCCAATTTCTGCACCTTCGCTGTGCAATCGTGGTAAAAATCCGTTCAGAAAGAGGAGGCGTTTCATCCTCCGGGTAAAACCCCCGGCTCTGCCTCTGTTGGACCTCGATATCCAATCAGGAAAAAAGAGGGATTCAGAAGGGACAAAGCAAAGGTTTGTTCATTATCAAACGATAAAATGCGTCTTCTCGAAAAGGGGTGCGTTCAAACGTTCGTGGTGAAGGTTGCAGATCCTCTCCCTCGTGTGGGCTTCCACTCGGTTTTCAGCACAGCCGTTGTGCTCAGTCAAGGTAAGTGGGTCGATGAGTGGAGAGACACGACAGAAGGACTTCTGTGTGCCATTTTATCCGTCTTTCCATCCCGGTCAAGGGAGGAAAGGAGGCTGCTGAAGCTTAAGCGTCCTTCAGTCTCAAACACGCCCCCTTCATCCCCAAGCAGCCAATCACACTAGTGCTGAGAGAAGCTAAAGGAAGTACCTTCCTGACTGGCTGCAGTCAAAGTCCCAGGAAAGGAAATCCATTGCTTTCCCTTTAATGAGTGGTCGGAGCAGATGACTGGCTGGTGGTCTGTTCTCCAGTGATGTCACACTGGAATGGGCGTGGTCATGGAAATGTTTGGGGGAAGGGAGGGAGGGAGGGGGGTTCTTGCGGAGATTGGCTTGTACGCTCAGTCACTGTCCGAGCCCACGGCTGACGAGCCTTTTCGCTTTCTCTTGGGTGCTTTGGGTTTGGAGTCCTCCTCCTCCTGCGGTGACATGAGCAGACTGTTACAATTCAGGCCAAATTTTATTTCTATTTCAATCTTTTACAATAGCAGGACATTTTCTAAATATGCATACATACACTTATATTTGGGAAACAGAGCACGTTATTTGTAAAATGTATGTAAATTTGTAGATTATTGTACATGAAAAATTTAAGAGGAAAACCTAAGAGCTGCAACTATCGATGAATTAACAGTTTTTTCCAATGGATACTGGATAAAAAACAAACACTCCACGTAAAATAGTGCTGAACTTACTACAAAAAAAAATCATGAAAATGTGCTAAATGAAATATTAAAATATTATGAATATATTAATTAGTAAATATAATTAGATAATTGATGAATTATAAATATAAGTGTGCACCCTGCAGTCTCACGTATAATACACCCTGCAGTCTCCCATCTAAAAATAAACAAAACAGATGGGGTTAGTGATGCGCCTCTAGAGGCCGCTCTCATAATGACAGCGGACCGGAAAAACTATCGGTATGGATAGCCAATAGTTCCAGCAATCAACGATCGAATCCATACCGATAGTTTTTCCAGGTTGCTGGAGCGGCTGAGAAGGTCCGCTGTCATTATACGGTACAAAAGCGTCGAATCACTGATGCCACATTTTTAAAAATTCATTTTTTATGTAAATGTTTGAATTTATTTGGCGTGTTACTTTTCGGTTTCAGTTACAATTTAGTCTTTTATTTTCTTCAATGTTTATTAATACAATGAATCTATCCATATCTATTTCATTTAACACATTTTCATGATTCAGGACTGTTTTTTGTAATAAAGTTCAGTACTATTTTTATATGCAGTGTTATGTTTTTCTTGAATAATTGTTATATTGATCATCCCTTACAAAACCCAAAAACTATTTAACATATGAAAGAATGATCACATACAACAAAGGTGTTAATGTAATCAGCATCACCTGTTTAGAAATTCAAATACGATCCTGTATAATGAGCATCGATAGTAATTGTAATTAATGGCAACCCGACAGAAGGCAGCTTTCATAACCGTGTGCTCTGAAATCTCAGGAATATGGTGGGCAGGGAATAAAGTGGGAAAACCTACTTTTGGCTTGTAGACATTATTTCTGGCATGTAAGAACGAAGTCATGTAAATATAGACGGTATATATTCAGGAACTCACTGAGGCGCTACTTGAGCCGCTGTCCTCATCGTTATTGGCTGGCGGTGCCGCACCTTTGCGCGAGCGCGGGGAGGACGCCGGAGCTTTACGCCGGGATTTGGGTGGCTTCGAGGAATCCTCGTACTCCTCGGCCAAGGAGAAAAGATCGCTGAACCTGGTGAGAAGAATTGGAATGTAATAAAAGACTTCATTTTAACCCAAATTCTTCTATGTTAGTAGTATGAACAGTATCTCTCAGAAGTGAGTGCACCCCTCACATTTCAGAAACCATTTTAGTATCTCTTCTCAAGGGACAAAACTATAGATCTTAAATTTGGATAGTGGTCCAAAATGGCTGTATGTTGAGTTCTGTACTGTATACAAGCTGCACATTGATACTCTAAAATAGATTCATTTCTACAGTATTGTCCCTTGAGAAGATGTAATACAATTCTAATTTAAGGGGTGTACTTACTTTTGTAAGATACTGTATAAGTAAAACCTATACACCAATCAGGCATAACATTATGACCACCTGCCGAATATTGTGTTGGTCCCCCCCTTTGCTGCCAGAACAGTGCTCCTGTCCTGATGCACCACTGTTCCCTACTTGGAACACTTTTGATAGACTCTGAACATTTTGGAGATGCCATGACCCAGTCGTCTAGACGTCACATCATTTGTCAAAATCGCTACGCTCGCCCATTTTTCCTGCTTCTAACACGTCAACTTTGAGAACAAAATGTTCACTTGCTGCCTAATAAATCCCACCTACTAACAGGTGCCATGATGAACTTCACCAGTCATAATGTTAAGTCTGATCGTGTGTATACGAGTAGACGCAATACACGACGGTATGTATTACACTGAGGAGAGACTTGCCTCATTTTGTGGGCTTCATCACAGCTGGCCTGGACATGTTGAAGAGCCTGCAGAATGGGTGTCTGGGTAAAAACTTCAGACACACACACACACACACACACACCCAGACGTAAATATGTGTACTGTTTATAAACACTATATCAGAGGATTGGGGAACAAAACTGAAACAGACTCACAGTTATTCTTGGTGTTACTGAGACTCAGCCTCAAACTGTCTAAATGCTCCAACATCTGTTCCAGGGTCAGCTGAGCCAATTTACTGCTGGAGCTCCGTAAACTGCAAAAGAAAAAAAAGAAAAGACAGACACAGACACACACACACACACACACACACACCATACTATGGTAAGTACAAATTCTCTGTCTATTAAGGGGCCAAATGAACAAACAAATGAGGTTTTGGTTGGTACGGATTACATCTTAGCGTGGTGATACCTCTGGCGTTTGCGAGGCATGTTGTTGTTCTTGATGAGAAGCGCCTTGATGTGCTCAGCTAGCTGGTCGTCATGTTTGGCCGCCCAGTGGCGCAAGATGCTGGTGGTGAACTGATCCTCCGGGTGACACGGCCGACTGAGCACCATCTTCACCATCTCCTCTGTGGGACTGCAAACGAGCAAACACACACATAGGATGAGAGAGAAAAAAAACCCCCAGCATACAAACAAATCAAAAAAAAAAAAAAGGAAAAAGAACATTTTGCTCAATAAGATGTATACCTTTCCCTTCGGAGTTGCAGGAGTAAGCAGGATAAAGCTTCAGGATGCTCTGCAGAAACACAAACACAGACAATGAAGCAGAAATAATCCTGAGTTACCGTATTTTCCAGACTATAAGCCGTTTTCCCCACGTTTTGAACCCCGCGGCTTAAACAATGAAGCGGCTAATTTATGGATTTTTCCTGGGTTTTTCCCGGTTTCACAAACTTCCCGCCACCAAAAAACTGAGCCCCATAACATGAGACCATTTTGCCAAACGAGTTATGGTGAACTAATGAAACTCTTTATATTAAATCAGATGCGCTCCCACTGAATCGAGCCGCACCACATCATAAATATGGATGATGTTCCTCTGACGTTTGACCTGCCGCTCACTCGGACTGTCTACAGGAAATGTGAATCATTCGTCACGCTGGAAACAACCAGGCATGAAAAAAAACACTTCACCTGTGTTCTGAGCTGCACGGCATCGGGAGAAAAGCTTCACCGATGGTGATTTTTAAACGCACGACGATGCCAAAAGAAAAACTCCCGAGAGAAATTGTTGTGAAAGGAAGGAGGAAGACAGTGAACAATGACTTTCTTGGTAGGCTACTGTTTAGATACAAGCCGTGTAACAGACACTGTCTGTTTAGTTTCAGTGTAGACACCTGCGACTTATAGACAGGTGCGGCTTATTTATGTTCAAAATAAAAATCTTTGTAAAAATTTAGTGGGCTTATATTTGGGTTCGCTTAATAGTCCGGAAATTACGATATACAGGAAGGAAGAGTAGAGCACTGGCTTTTTGATTGTATTTTTTTGATGCGTGTCTAAGTAATAATATAAAAATGTACAATACATGCGTTTATATCAGTAAACGGAGCACATCAGCGTAAATCATAAGATCAAAGGGTTTCTGCGAGTCAAATTTAAGACTTTTTAAAACTGAAGAAAGAATTTAGAATGAAGTTTGAGACCTGCGTCACGGAAAATAAAGACCCGTTCAAATGTATTTAAGACCTTGAACAGCGAATTTCAGACGTTTTAAGTCATAAAATTTCAATTTTTAAAGCGGAAACCCTGCAAATGTATGTAAATTTGGAGATTATTGTAAAACTTATATTAAAGATTTTGAAAAAAAAAATAGGACAATGGCTGTTTTTTTATGCACTATACACTAAAACATATAGTGTAACGCTAATAATCGACACCGGTAGCTGATCGCTGTAACTATCTGCAAAAATCCATAGTAGAGTTCGACAGATAGAAGAAGAGAAGAAGAAGTTCACTCACCTTTGTATTTGAGGTGCTGTAGGATAGGGATGATGGTCTCCAGTGGGATACTGTGGGCCAGAAACAGCTGCCATGTGCTATACTGCTCAAATGTCTCCCAGTCCAGTGACTGAACTGTAACACACACACACACACACACACACACACACACACACACACACACACACACACACACACACACACACACAGTTACACACTGAGGACCTGTTCAGACATCACTCTCTAATGAGCAGACCACTGAGACACATGCACAGTCAGACATGAGCAGAGACAGACGTGGTATCAGTCAGACGTTTGGAGATGGACTTGGACACTCACTGAGGATGTTGAGCACAGAGTCTTTGCGGAACATCACCAGATTTCCCATCATTACGTGACACATGAGCTCTTGAAGCTGTGAAAACAAAAGCGTTATGAAAAAAATACGTTGAAATGTTGGGATATGTGACGCTGATCAAAAACAAACCTGCGTGGAGTCTATCACTGCTACGATCATGTTCAGGAGTTCTCCACTGCGCAGGGTCTCATCAGGGAACTGGAGAAATATCACACACACACACACACACACAGCATTATGAAAACCTGTCCACCTCTTGAATAGTGTAGTGGTGTATCATTTGGTGTTTCAGAAAAATTCACACATTCGGGCATATTGTCCACTAGCGCCTACAGAATCTGTGTTTGAGGTAAAAAAAATTATTTATAAACAAACAAAATAAAAAACACCTTTTCGCATTGTCCACACCAAAACGTTTTCTTTGACAACGCATCATTTTCTCTTCGTTTTCGCCTCCAGTCCGCACTGAGGCGCTGTTTTCACTCGACGGAACGCAGCTTTTTAAAAATGCCCTCAAAAGTGGATACGTTTTAAAAAGGCAGTTTTTGTCGCAGCGTGGACTGCGCGTGAAAACCAAGACGTAAAATAAATAAATAAATAAATAAAAAGAGACTACGTTTTTAGTTGTCGCCGCCAGGTTTCCATTAAATACGCGCAGCACATGGACGTGATCCGTTTTAGTGCGGAAGAGCAACGTTTGGGAAACGACTGAAAAGGAAAGTGTGGACGCAAATCGATTTTAGACGTAATCGACGTTTTCGGATTTACCGTGTTTGACAGTAGATAATGGTGCGGACGAGGATATGAGTGTGTGTGTATGCGTGTGTGTATACTGTATACCTCTGTGTAGATGGAGGGTGTGAGGTAACACAGCAGTCTCACATCATCCTCTTGGCAGGCTTTCATGTCCATCATGAGACACGTGTGTAGGTCCCCCAGTGCTGTGGCCTGAGCAAACGACTCGTAAAGACTCATCTTCCCCGCCGCCGCTTTACTGCCGGGACACAAGCAGCAGAAAGAGGGAGAGAAAAAGAGAAAGTGTGTTTTAGCATTGTGTTTAGCTCAGCGGGTCACTCAACCCATGTGAAGCAGATCTTCATGGAGCTTGTTTTGTGCACACGGACATTGTCAGGGTGGAACAGGTTTGGGTCTCCTAGTTCACGTGCAGTGGAAATGTAAATGCTCCACATCTGAAGTGGGAGCTCAGTGTTTTAGGTTTTAGGGTTGGTTACTGATCTTTGGTGGTTCAAGCCCTGGTATCTCTCAAACTGGTAATATTGGGGCCCTTGAACAAGGCCCTTAACCCTCTGTGCTCCAGGGGGCGCTGTATCATGGCTGAGCCCAGCTTCCTAACATTGCTGGGATATGCGAAGAGCTAACTTCAGTGCTATAAAGTGCATGAGACAAGTAAAAGCGAGTGTGTGGCTGGAGAAGTCGGGTGAATTAAAGCGTGAGAAACAAAGGCCACCAATGGCGGACGCACCTCGCCTTGAGGTAGTACAGGAGATGATATCCAATTTTGGGCTGTTTCTGGTAGAGCTCAGCGAGCATGTCCAACAGCACTGAGAAGCCACTGTTGTCCTCCTGCATCTGACACAGGTTCCTGAAGATCAGACACACTGGCTTACACACCGACTCCTCCAGCGACCTACACACACACACACACACACACACACACACACACACACACACACACACACACACACACACACACACACACACACACACACACACACACACACACAGAGAATATGTGGACAATTAGAGCTAAGTATTACAGGGGCCTTATTTTAATTTAGTCACATTTCTTTCGACAACACAGACATTTTTTTTAAATGTTTTTTCAAATGTAAATTTTTAAGACCTTTAAGAATGAAATTTGAGACCAATATGACGACAAAAACACACACACACAAATAGGTTGTTAGCAAACGACCGAGCCCTAAATTCTTTTATCCCCCAATGGAGATGCATGTGTGGTTCATAAAACGTTTCATTAAATCAATCTTCTGCATCACATCTTATCTTATGAGGCGAAGGCGGGAAAAGAAAACCGGAGATGGTTGAGAAGAACCAGGTCCATCCTCTGCACTTTTACCATTACCATGAAGCACATTTTTCGAAACCGTACCCATGCATCTAACGTTTACACACACAGACTAAGAGAGAAACATACTCCTCAGTGATTTCCTCAGGAAGCACATCTCCTCTGAAATGGCTTTTGAACAGCTCAGCTAGACAGGAAGCCAAAGTGGACATCTGCTCCGAGTCAAAGTCCTCCTATAAGTGAGAGAAATGTGGATAGCACTCAGATACTGATTACATCAAATACAAATGAAAAGAAAAAAAAAAGAGATCCTTCACCCTGTGGATTTAAAAACTCACCTCGAGAATCAGGTCCACGATTTCCTGCATGACTTCACAGTGCATCTCCGTGTCGCTGTGACAGAACAACACGTGGTTCACCATGAGGTTTTGAGAGAACATTTATTATTATAACTGCTCTGAGCATGATGCACTTTACGAACTATGAAACATATCCTCCTAAATGCTCGGATTTTATTCTTGTATTATACAGTCAATTAAACGGATCCACATCCACTAGCTGAAGATTGAACATCAGATGAATTGGGTTCCTGCATGAAAAAAGGCTTTTGCTGCAAAAGCTATCGGTTGCTTTACCGCTACATTACTCAAGTGTACGACCTCATTTACACTCACACACACACACACACACACAGGTCTCGGTCTCACCTTCCTTTCTGTAACTGTAACACTTTCTCCTTCAGCGTCTCGTCCAGCTGGTCCACGTAGGGCGAGATGTCCGCGGGCTCCTCTATATACGTCTCCTTGACGTGCTGAAACTTGAACTCGCGTTTCTTACCTTAAGAGAGAAAATTGCACTATGAGGCACCGATCCCTCGCCCCCGCACGTCAGCGGTGCGAGTCGAACCCTTACCCTTATTGTTTAACTCTTCCTCGTCGTCGCTAAACGTCGCGTCCGTGTTGTCGTAGCAAACGTCCTCCTTATCCAGGACGTGATTGTCCATCTCTAAGGAAGCGGACTCTTCCATTTTCACTAAAATAGATCGACAATTTGTATTTAATTTTGGATGCACTAGAGACACGGATGGGAGATTTTTGGGAGATGGGACCCAGATGGGAGACTCGGACCTTCTGTGGCTGGAGAGGGCGAGTTGCAGAACTCAGGGAAACGTTCTCTCAGCATGGAACGCAGCTCTCGATCCAGTTTGGGGTTGTCGAACAGTGGCGCCAAGTGTCTGAGCACAAGGTAGAGGTGTGTAGAAAGTTAGTTTGCATGTGCTGCTCAAGTGTGATAAGATGTTTCAGGGTGTGTTAAAACTCATTATTTTATATACACTATAGAAACAAGGCCTCCTCACCTCACCCACATCTTTCCAGAAGAGTGGAGGAAATTGGAAGGACAAATTGGGACTGAAGGTGGAATGCGATGCTCAAAAAGCACACATACTTATGACCAGGTGTCAATTCAACAGTACTGTCATAAGACCAGATTAGTTCATTTAAAGTGTGTGTGTGTGTGTGTGTGTGTGTGTGTGTGTGTGTGTGTGTTTGTTTAATACTCACGCCAGAACTCTCTTTTCCATAATGAAGTTAAGCGAGTTGAAGACGCCCTGGCGCACTTGGACCTCCAGTGGCGGATAAAAGTGAGGGATTATCTGATAAAAGTACCAAAAAAATAAAACAAAATCAATATTGTTTAATATTAAAGCTGCAGTGTGTTATTTTTGTCGGCTGCACTGTGAATTGCAACGCAATAAAATCTGTGTGTTGGTTTGCGACCCCTAGGGGCTCTGTGGTGGTACTGCAGGAGGTCTGCTAAATAATGTTGAATGACAAAAATTGTATATATATATATATATAAAAATAATTCAATAAACATAGGTAAAAACATCAAAGACATCAATTTACTCATGAAAGCTCTATTAAACAAAGCTGATATTCATTAAATGTATCCACCTGATAGCAAAAGGAAAATGTATGCTAAATAAACAGCTAAATAAATTTTGATTTTAATCGCAATTGTAATTTAAATCGCAAAATACATGTTTGTTATGATGCATCTTGTTTTGAAAATAGATAAAAATATGCAGACAATCATGCAAGTACGATTGATATAACTAGCATAATATAATTGGTTTCTTTTAATATGAGTCACTATGTTTTACCCTTTTTCTATCGGGCATCTCTGCCCCATGGCTCTATAGTCTACGGTTTCCTTGACCTGAAAAACATTGAAGACCCCGCTATATGTGATATAACTGATTACTGCAAGTAACTCACTCGACACATGAAATCCAGCAGCGTAGCAGTGATGGCTGGATGCGGCTTCATCGAGTGGTGCATCACCAGAATGGCAGGCTCTGGCAAAAATACACACATTTACAGCAACAGTTAACACTCAGTTACAGGGTAAATCGTATAGAAACATCAGAAACAGCAGGAGACAACGCCAGGTTTGTTTCCGAAATCCTCACCGATGTTCATGATGCTGTCTTTCTCCGGGTTGAAGAAGAGCCAGTCGTAGAACAGGGCCAGTTTAGCGTTCGAAGCGGCGACGTTCGACTGCACAAAGAGTGCACAGGTTAGATCATACCCATTAGCGCTATTTGAAAGGGAAAGTATTTCGATATAAGGTGTGAAAGACTTCCAATAAATTAAAATAAAGCAGAGCGAAGAGTGACGGCGAAGAAGAGTGGACCGATTTTACTTGCTGATAATCGATAAAATCATTTGATAGTTTTTCAACTGGATAATGGATAAAAACCAAAAAAAAAACCATGTACCATGTACAAAAGAACTGAACTTCATCACAAAAAAAAACAAAAACAAAAAAAAGGACAGAATAATGAAAATGTGCCAAATAATAAACAAGTTAATTTCATTAAGAAATAATGAGAAAAATAAAAGCATTGAAACTAAAACAAAAAATAACATTCCAACATAAATGGAAAAATAAAAATTTTAATAATACATGCTTAAAATAAACATGTCAGGGTTTCGCCTCTAGAGGCCGCCCTCGTACGCTATAACACAACCTGGAAAAACTATGAGTATGGATTTTTTAAATATAATTGATATCAGTGCAGAGTAGATGAATCGGTCGACCTCTAAAATTAATTAGTATTAAAGCGAAGTCACAGGACTTTTAGAATTCTATTCATTAAATCAACCTCTGTTTTGTGGCTCCCTCATAAAAATCCCCTTAGTATTGGAGTATTTGAATGTCAAAATCATTATCCAACATTCCCACAATCTCACAATTATAATAGAATAACATACTAATTATATTTAGTGCTGTTCTTATACATATTAGCCTCCTAGTCTGGTTATGTTATAATGTCATAATGTTATCGGTGTATAATGTAAGATTGAACCAAACACGTTGATGGAAAATTCAGGAAACAATGAAGCAGAATATTACTGTGTATTTTTAAACTTTGTTGTCGAACAGATTGTTTGCTTTCTTCAGTAATTTATCCAAATCAGGTATGAATGCATGTCTCCAGGAGCACTGGCCATCTCCAACATGACCGACCACTTTCATATGCATGCTGTGTGTGTGTGTGTGTGTGTGTGTAGAATTTGTACCGTGCAGGTGGTGAGCAGCCAGCCGATGATGGCCCAGCGAGGCAGGATGTCCGAGCTCAGGACCTCGTTGGAGGGGTGCACCACCCCGCAGATATATCGGATCAGATCGCACCGCAGTGACTGACTCTCAGCCGTGGACAGGTACTGCCTCTGAAACCAGTCCTGATAGCGTTTCTGCTGGCCAAATCGAACCTGCAACCACAGGGACACATTCCGTAATGACCTGCCTGTTACGTGTGGAACGGAAATATTAGACACACACACACACGTGTATGTTCTAAAGGGGTTGTTTTACACTACTAAATCGTGTTGTACAGAAGCAGTTCATTAAACAAGAAATTATCATCAAGAGACTTACAAAAAAAAAAGTACCGAGAAATAAATGTCAGTATTGCAAACCCTCTATTCTACAGTAAGAATCAGATGTGTGGGTGGTGTGTTTGTGCCTGTGTTTTTACCCTTGAGGTCATGAACAGTAGCTTGGTCTCCATATCAGGAGTGAGGCGGCAAGCCAGGAATTTGCGTGATGTACGGGAGGTGAGAAGCTGCAAAAGACCTACAAAGGCATTTCACACACATTAAAAAAAAGATGTAAGTGTTTCATTAAAGGCAGGTGAAAGGACATAATAAACGCTCTCGAAAAGAAAAAAAAAAAAGGGCTGGGTGTCAATTACAGCGCAACAATACTGACCTTCTGCAGATACATCTGGACTACAATCTGCATTTTTATTTAGATTTAAACTCCTCGCTTTAATTAGAAAAAAAAAAGAAAAACTAAACCTAACGAGGTTAAGAGGTACTTTTAGGACACACACACACACACACACACACACACACACACACACACACACACACACACACACACACACACACACACACACACACACACACACACACACCAGTATACTGTGGGCTCAGGCTCTGGGGGTTGTGCAGCAGGTCTCTCCACAGGAGGTCCATCTCAGGGATTCGAGCTACGTTCTGTAGCAGTCTGACGAGATCTCTCCCGATGATGAAACACTCCATAAACTGAGAGATAAAGAAGAAAAAAAAGTTAAAAACTAATAAAATAGTCTCTTTCATTACCCTCTGTTTATACTTGGCTATCTTTCCACAAGGTTCTCACACTTATAACGACTTGGCAATAATATTAGAGAACTTACGAGGCATAGTAGCTCTTTTTGTAAATATAAATAAATAAAATTTATTTATTTGATATTTAATACAACAGGATGAGTGGAATTGGAAAGCGTAGATGCAATAATATACAAATATACATGTTTAGGGATTCTCTGTAGTTTCTGTAGCATCTACGTAAAAAAAAATATATCCTAAACACCGGGGTAGGGGTTTATGATATATGACGTCTATGATAATATCGTTATCGTTGTTTTAACAATATGGGGGCAGAAAATATGCACATTTATATCATTACGTACAGTTCTTTTTTTATCACATGAAAAGCGCCTTTTTTCCTTTTAAAAATCAGATATAAAAATACATTATACATTTTTTTTTTTATTATACTGATATTATATTATAAAATACTGGTTTCATTTGCGTAACAGCTAAAATGTCGGTCAATTACAATATTAAATGTAAGAGTGTGAATCCAAAACAATTATGCATACTTTTAGAAAAAAATGACTTTATAAGGGGAAAAAAAACCCAGAAAAAAAAAAGAAAGAAATTTAAACTTATCGGAAATAAATCTATCACTACTGTGAACCAAAACACAGAATATAAAGAATATATGAAGAATGTCAAAGATTTTAAGTCCATGGTAGTCCTTAAGGCACCGGCACAATTAATGATTAAATTAATTAATTAAAAAATGTATAAAAAAATATCAATTTGTTTTTGACACTTCTACACAAGGGGTCCCCGAACTATGCCCCGCCTCCAAAAAATACAATTTTGAACATTTTAATAAAAAATATGTTTTTCCTCATATCAGATCTGTATTTGATAATAAATGTTGGCTTTTAAACTTACATTTCTAATAGTTATTAAAGTAGATTAACTATTGTTTAGATTTTTCCACCAACAAACGTTTTGATTTCAATAGCAATGGATATGAAAATGCTGAATGAAAGAATGCCATTATGATGATGATAATGCTTTTTTAAAAGGATGTGTGTTTTATATATACTGTATATATATTTTTAAAAGTCCATGTTTATATTTGATCACATGACCGCGCTTGCTCGCTCTTCCCTCTCACCCTCTCTCGCAGCAGGCCGATACAGAAGTCCACCTCTCTTTGGCGGAGCGTCAGAAGTCCCTGTGTCCCGTGATCTACGATGAGTCTCAGATATGTGTATACAGACATGGCCACCAGCATTCCGCTCTTCAGCACCCATTCCCTGTTCACAAACGACGAGCACAAACACCCCAAAGTGACACATCAACACGTAACATTGCACTAGAATGGAATTTACAGCCCTATCCTGTGGTCTAATAACCAAAATCATGTGCATCGATCAAATTTGAATCTCGAAACAGTTTACATTTCCGCATTTGTTCATTTATTGTTCTTTTTAATGCTGTTTCTAGCATCAGGGGTTATTTTCATGGCAGGATCTTAAAAGGCAAAAAAGCAAATGACAAAATTCAGCAGGTTCTTCGAGGTGGAATAAAAAAGGTTTGAGACTAGTGTGCCACCAGAGGGCAGCACGAGGCTGCACGCACGGTCGCAGGGAGCGCCGACCTTCATAAGTCAGTGAGCCAAATGACATCACAAGTTGTGCAACTGGTGAACATGTGCGCACTCTGTCTCTCGCCACATTTGGCTCCTGCGGACTTCGCCCTCTTCCCGAATATGACAATGTTTTTTGACACCGTTGCGGAGAAGGAGAAGAATCACAGACGGTTCCATAGACTTCCAAGATGTGTTCCAGCAGTGGCAGGAACGCTGTTTGATACCACAGTCCTGTATTTGAATACTGCATATGCGTTCCTGTATTTTCTTCGGTGATCCATTTTGAATTTTTGCCATGATTGTTTGGCAGTGGTCACACGTCGGGGGGTTCTTCTCCATCCATAGCAGGAAAGCGGGTTTGGAGCGTCCGGTACGCCGTCTTGTACGCGCGATCTGATCGGGTCTTGATTCAAAATGGATGTTCCGGAAATGTCATTTGTTTATAGTCTGGTCAGATTTGCTGTAGAAGTGGATTCTAATGGCAAATATTCCAGAACATATTCTTGAATAAATTATATTCTGATGAGCCCATAAAGCAAATCCTGTGCCAGAAGTGAGAAGCCGATGTGTGGTAATATGTTAAATACACTGGAAGCAACTACAGGTAAGCTTCAAGCTACTTTTATAAGCGTTCTATACGACCGTTCTTTACAGTACAGTACATGTGTATTCACGGTACCTTTGATCCACTAAGATGTCCAAGACGTTTTCAGCCAGCCACAGGTTTTTACTGGTGATGTCACCTCCTAAACAAAAGTCCACACATTTGGAAATCAGTCATGTGAGGAATAAACCATTTGGGACCATGCATTTGCATTATATACTAGTATAACATGTATGTTTGAAGGAATCAGTGCAGATGCGAGTGAAGTCAGTGTGCACAATCGTGATGTACCGGCGATCTGCTTCATGAGGGTCATGAGGACTCCGTCGGCTCCTATCACCCCGCTCTTCACCAGCTCTTTGACCACCCACACCAGCTGTACACAGAGACAGAAAATCAGGGAGGAATGGAATAAGCCTGGGGGTAAGACTCCAAGCACCACATACTAAAGACCGGTATATTCAGAAACCTGCGTGCGACACACGTCCTGCAGCTTGAGGAACTTCTCCATGAGGATTTGGTTGATCTTGATGAGAACTACGTTCATGCCGTCGCGGTTGACTAGTGTCAGGTCTCTGTAACACTGCGTGGAGAAGAAAGCACAAAGGTGATAATAGTACAGAATAACTGCTATTAGTCAGAAATCTGTGTTCGGTTTAAGATAAAGAAAGTGTGGTGTTTATCAAATCAGAACATTGTGCTTAAACCTGGAAAAAACACACTAAGAAAAACAGAAACAACACCTCATTCACTAAAACTAAGGCCAGAAGTTACGCCTCCATCATTAGGACTTACAGAAGCAGAAGCCACACCTCCTTCCCAAATACTTACAGAAACAGAGGCCACAGCTCCTCCAATGTGACATATAGAAACAGAGGCCACACCTTCTTTATTAAAACTTACAGAAACAGAGGCCTCACCTCCTCCAATGTGACATATAGAAACAGAGGCCACACCTCCTTCATTAAAACTTATAGAAACAGAGGCCACACCTCCTTCATTAAAACTTATAGAAACAGAGGCCACACCTCCATCACTAAAACTTAGAGAAACAGAGGCCACACCTCCTTCACTAAAACTTAGAGAAACAGAGGCCACACCTCCTTCACTAAAACTTAGAGAAACAGAGGCCACACCTCCTTCACTAAAACTTAGAGAAACAGAGGCCACACCCTCATTATGAGTGACAGGTAATAAAGCCACACCTCCTCCACAGTATCACACTGCAGTGACACAAAACTATATAAAATCAGTCCTGATCACTTCCCATTTACTGCTGAATATTTGACGCTTTAAATCAGAACTGCAGCCAATGAACCGATTACAATGAGTAAATCTTTTCACTATGAACAGGATGTGTGTGTGTGTGTGTGTGTGTGTGTGTGTGTGTGTGTGTCAGTGCATGTTAATTCCTTACCCGCTGTGCCTGCGAAGGCTCTGTGAGCATCAACGTGAACAAGCCAAGGCACACTTCCTCATGCTGCTGAGGACCTTTACACACCTACACGCACATTAAGACATGTTTATTACCCGTAGCAAGTAAAAGAGAAACCAAAAAATTAAAAATCCAGATCGGTGGATGTCGAAGAGAAAGAATATTCTGATTCAGGACCCAGTCTGTGAACACCACTTTTATGAGAAATTATGAGAAAGTAGGATTTATACCCATGGATGGCATTATAACTACCAGCACGATCTTTATTTTTGTTTAACTTTCTAATGGCCTCCCCAGTAGGGGGCGAAACCTCACTTTTCCCAGGCAGTCATTATTTTCTGATTGCCTCAAGTGTCCAAAATAAATTCTCGGCCACTGCTTTTGGGGATGTTCAGGGTGTGTGTTTGCCTAGCATAGAATGGGGGGAAAATGTTCTTCTGTTTTTATCCCAACAAGGACCCAAGACCTGCTTATGGGGACTTATAAAGGAACTCCATGATGACTTTCAGGATGTTCACTGTGAATGTAATAGTATGTTGTTATAGTGGATAATAGACAGAACCCCAGTGGCCCAGTAGATAAGTATTGCTAAGGCATTGATCGCTAATTAAACATATTCCACAGGATAAACCATTTCTAGAGCATCTGGGGTGCCTTTCTTACGTATCCTCAGGAATTCCAAAAATATGGTTGGACAGAGTTTGAGGTAAAAAAAAATTTCCCTTCCTTTAATTTGCTTATTTATTTTTCCTTGAATATGTTTATGTATGCATGTGTGTGCGGGTGTGTGTGTACACAATATATCTGCTCCATTATCTGCTATAAATGTACCTTAAATAAATACTTTGGAGGTTTTACGCAAATGTATGTTTATAATTAGTGAACACAAACTCAACATAGAGCACGAAAAGAAAAAAAAAAAAAAAAGTTATTACCATGTTTTAAATGACGAAAATCATGAGGGCACTGAACGGAACTTTTGCTACGTTTCCACACGGACGGTTTTATTTGCCGGATTTGAGCGTCATGGCGGATTTTGGTGCTCGATATGAGACTTGGCGCATCGATAGAAAAATAAATGATTAAGATATATAACGATTTTTTTTTTTTAAGTAAAGAAGGGACGTCGTAAATAAATGCGTATTGGGTTAAAGGTTAAAATTTGTACATCTTTTATATTTATTTATATTTTTTAAATAAAAACGGTCACAGAAACGCATTAATCGCGTGTTAACAAAACACGTGCCGTTAAAATGAATTGGCGTTATCGCGTTATTAACGCATTCAGTTCTTTCTCTGGGGGAGGTGGTAGCATTGTAGGTAAGGCATCGGACTTGGAATCCAAAGGTCGCAAGTTCAAATCCCAGCCACACCAAGATGCCACTCCTGGGCCCCTGAGGAAGGCCCCTAAATAATAATTGTAAGTTGTGGAGGTAGAGCTGGAGGTAGCAGAGCTGAAGATGTTGAGATGTTTATTGAGAGTGATGAGGATGGACAGGATGAGAAATAAGTTAATTAGAAGGACAGAGCATGTAGGACATTTTGGAGACCAGGTGAAGGAGGTGAGATTGAGATGTGAAGAAGAGGGACATGGGGTATATCGGTAGGAGAATGCTGAGGATGGAAAAAAAGAGGAAGGCCAAGGAGGAGGTTTATGGATGTGGTGGTAGTTGGGTTGAAAGAGGCAGATGTAGAGGACAGGGGGGTATGGAGACGGATGATCCGCTGTGGAGACCCCTAATGGGAGAAGCCAAAAGAAGAAGAAGAAGAAAGGAATCTCAGTAATGTGTCAGGTCTTAGGTTTACACCTTGTGATCAAGCATAAGGAGGAGTAAACGAAGACAATCATCTTCCCGTCCTCCAAAACCCCGTCCCCGGAAACACACAACCAGAATTCTAAAAACGTGTATGTATACGTGTTTGTATTTACGTTTTGCTTGGTGGATATTCATAACCCATGTTAGTGAATTGTACACGTTTGGTTTTTGCCTTATATGTGGCTTGTTTTTTTTTTCTTGAGTATATTTAGCACGAGTGACATCATCGTCTCAAACTTGAGCAGAAATACTCACGTGGGCGGTGAGGGCATCGTTGGATTCTCGCTCCGACAGTCCGTTTGTGATGGAAGTGGTGACGGCCACACACCTTTCAAAGCGCTGAAACACACACCACACACACAAAACCTTTTAAACAACATCTCCACAAGGTCATTTGGTGGACATCTGTCTGGGGGCAAAAGTTTGCACGCCCACCTTTCATATAATATCCATAAGGCATTTTGCAAAGAAAAAATTAATTCTGCACCTCTGTTGTGCGATAATTAAGTGAATATATTATACACTATTCACGGCTTGGGGTTTGCCTTCGGGGGGGGGGGGGGGGGGACCTTTTCTCCTCGTCTTCGTCATCACGACTACGAGACTTCTCAAAACAAATCTGAGGACCGAGACAGTGGAAACCCGAGGGTCCAACTTTTGCACAATAAAAGAGCAGACGTCTCGTGTTAAAACCCAGGTCCCTTCCTGATGCAAAAAGACGGACCAAAGGGTAAAAGTGTCTGGATGGAACGTGGCTCTGATCTTTTTTTTTTTTTTTTTAGAAGATCTGGTCTTTATTTTGCAAATTTCGTCCTGGCAGTCTTTTGGGATCTTCTGCGTTCGGGTAGAAAATCATGTCAAGCTCACAGACACACACACAGATGTCTCATGAAAGTTACATGGACCACCAAGAGACAGTTCCTCATCCATACAGAAGATCTTAATGATGTTCTTGACTTAATAAAAGGAACAGACATGACAATAGAAGACAATACAGTGGGTGAGTATACAATATGTCCTGTAAAATTAATAAACATCCCCCCATATGCATATGTAAATACTCAATAGGAGAATCTTTCCATGTTAAAGGAAACAAAGGGAGTGAAGGGAGAGGAATGAGAGAGAGCAGAAAGGTTGATGTGAAGGCCATGTGTACCTCCTCCAGCTCGTCTTTGGCGTCCAGGCTGGTGGACACCAGCAGGCGGCCCTGCGCTCTCCCCTTGGCCGCTGAGGGCTCCATCGCCTCCCGCCTCGCTTCGCCTCGCCACCGCCGACTTCAGCTCCAGCGGCTTCGGGGCTTCACGTAAACCCCACTGTTTCTTTCCTTTTCTTTTCCCACCTCTTTTATTATTTATATTCTTTATAATAATCACTCGCCGTTTGCTTATGCACTTCTCGGCACTTTTTTTCTGCGCCCCCTCACACACACATACACACTCACACACATACACACACACACACTATATGTTCACGAAGCGAAAATCCGCCAGCTCCGGTGTTTTCACCCAGTGTCCCCCGCTACAACCGTCCGACTTCCGCAGGACACACGGCGGCCTACCGGAAGTAGTCCCTTCTGCTTGACCAGGAGGCGAGACGAAGCCACGTGTTTGATCCAATCGCACTCAGGAACGCATATGATTGACACCGGGTTTCACCAATCCCCGCGTTCGCTTGGCGCCCCAACCGCGCGTTGTGATTGGCCGACTCTCAAACTGCGTTCTTATTGGACGCAGTGCGCTTTACGTCAGCTATAAAAGCCGTTATTTCACCTCCCTAAGTAGTTTCCCTACATAGGCAACACAACAGGATTTGGGATTCGGGACGTAATTTTTTCTTTTGGCCACCGGCTTTCATTTAAAGCAGAGTAAAAATTGTGTCAATCGCGTGGTTTATAGACACGCGTTTTATTAATTAAAAAAAAAAAAATTATTCAAAACCTTTTTTTCGACGTTTATAATATGAAATGTTTAGGTTTCGATCGCAAGAGGGCGCTGTCATCCAGGAGACTTTTCTTCTAGACACGAAGAAAAAGAAACCAACGTGGTGCCAGGAAGTTTTTTTTATTTATATATATATATATATATATATATATATATATATATATATATATATATATATATATATATATATATATATATATATCTACAAGTGTATTGGGGCACCTGATCTTTCCTACCATATGTGGTTCTTCTCCAAACTGTTAACACAAAGCTCGAAAGCTCACAAAGCTCAAACGTGTTCCAGCACGACAATGCCCCTGTACACAAAGCGAGGTCCATGAAAAAAAAAAGCTTTACATGGGTTGGAGTGAAAGATCTCCTGCTATAGAGCTCTGATCTCAACCCTACTGAACACCTTTGGGATGAATGTGAACACTGACTGAACCCCAGGCCTCCTCACCTTCTCACCTACATCACATGTTGTGGCTGATGAACACAAATGTCCACAAGCACACTCCAAGTTGGGAATCAACATGGATGCTCAATGGAATTAAAAAAAAAAAGCACACAGGTGTCCACAAACGTTTGGCAATATAATGTATGAGAGTTTTAACCTCTCACGCTTCTATGAGCCTAAAAGAAAGATCCTTCAAAGTCCAGTCCAATCTATATATTTCGAATGAAAAATTTGATGTGAAGTGTTATGCTTACCCACAATGCATTTCATTACCCAATTTATAAAGAGTGATGCAGCAGAGCTTTAGTCCTTTAGTCCGTCCACTTGTTCCACCACCTCATCTCCGCACACTCCTCAAACAGTCCATCTTCCAAACCTACAATGTCCACGCCAACTCCAACTCAACTGCCTCCGCGCTCGTACTTTCATACTTCATCGCAGTCCAACTTTTTGCATTTACGTTTATCACGGTAATCATAATATTTCCACTCAGATGGCAGCTTCAGCTCACATTACCTGAGGAAAGTGTGTGTGTGTGTGTGTGAGGGGTTAGAAAGTGATCTCTTTTGACAACAAACAAGCTGGTCTGTGTGTTTGAGAAACTGCAGATACTCTACGATTTTCACATGAAAAGGAGTCTCTTTACACAGAATGGTGCAAAAAACAAAAAACATCCAGTGAGTAGCTGATAAGAAGTCAAAGAACAACGGCTAGGTTTGTTAGATCTGACAGTAAGGCTACAGTATTACCATATTACCACTCTTCAGGACCGTGTTAACCAGAAAAGCAACTCAGAATGGACAACACACCAAACCTTGAGGTGAAGAAGTAGATTCTTCACCTCAAGTTCAACCTTTTGCATCAAAGGCCCCACCTAATACCATACTTTTATGAATTTGACCATAACTGGAAGATAATGATAATGACCTGGAAAGTTTACTTGTTTTATTTACTATTAAAACACCATTTTTATACATTCTGGTATGAACACGGTTTCTTGACAATAGTGCAAGTTTCTGGAATAGTAAAAATACTACACCATCCAGCAAAGTATCACTATAACCATTAAACATCGCAGATGTTTCTCAATATCCACGTTTAACGTGTTTCAGGGTGGATTTTCCATACTTGTCACATCTACACTTACAATGACAAAAATATCTACAACCACCACTACATCCTTCACTTACCTCGAAGGTATCTGATAATCCAAGTACTCATGGTGTGTTTATTCTTAATTATTTAATAAATAATTGATGTTCCAGATGATGACGAGGCACCACAACGTCAAAGTTGGTGGACACCTGACAACAGGATTTGTAGAAACATCCCAGTTCCAATTAGCTGTTATAATAACCTTCTCTTTTCTGGGAAGATGTTCCACTAGGTTCTGTGGAGATTTGTGCTCATTTATCCACAATGGTGTTAGTAAAGTCAGGTACTGATGTAGGTGATTTGAGGAGGCCTGTGGTGCAGTCAGAGTTCACACGTGCTCAATAGGGTTGAGGTCGGAGATCGATAGCAGGAGATCTTCCACTCCAAACAATGGTGAAGGGAAATTTTCATGCTACCGCATCCAACGACGTCCTTAACAATTGAGCGCCTCAAACTTTGTGGTAAGAGTTTGGCAAAAAGAACACATATGGCTGATAAAGTCAGGTGTGCCAATACTTTTTAACACATCGTTGTACGTATAGCTAACGTATACAGTGGATGGTAGAAATCCTTCTGCTTTGATTTCACAGAAAAAAAAAATGCAATCACATTACAGCCATGAATCCGTCAAAGTAAAAATTTTTACACGTGTTTTATTATTTATTTATTTCTTTTGAAATCCCACTCACATCATAAATGAACACTCACAGTAAAGTATTTCTATCATATATTTTAGGTACAAAAAAAACCCAAACCTCCCACCGAGTCACTTTTCCTGAAGAACAAATTGAAAACAAAAATCGAACACAAGATTAAAATCCTTCCTATAAAGAAAGAAAGAAAAAAACCCCACTGAGCTGCACTTTTAATACAATCACATTAGAAAACAAATGACTTTTTCCACACAAATTCAATCTCATAGAGTTCTCATAGAGTCCGTGTCTTACAGAGCGATTTCAAGTTTGGCAAACTTTTGTTGAACTCTGTTCTACCTACACACATGTATTATAAGGAACTACAGGTGTGTGTGTGTGTATGTGTGTGTGTGTGTGCAATTGAGCTGGTCATATACAATCAAAATATCTCTGAAGCCGTGGATGTTTTGTACAATCCTCCACCACAGAGTTAACAGGAGGGCGTGGAGACAATGATCCTTCGCTCGAGTCTAGTAGGTCCCCCCCCCCGCTGTCTCAGTGTGAGCTGCTTTAGTTTTTCATTTTGTTTCGTAAAACCATTCGAAGATAAACTGCCAAAAAGATCATGTGGACGAACAATAAAATGCGTCGCCATAACGCCGAAGTATCGATTTACATTTATTACCGTAATCATAATATTCTCATCAGATGGCAGCTTCAGTTATTGTTCACATTACCTGAGGAAAATGTGTGTGTGTGTGTGTGTGTGTGTGTGTGTGTGTGTGTGTGTGTGTGTGTGTGGTTGGGAGGGGTTAGAAAGTGATCTCTTTTGGCACCAAACAAGCTGGTTAGTTTGTTTGAGAAACTGCAGATCCCCATGCAATTTTCACATGAAATTAAAATTCTCTTTCAAACACACACAGAATGGTGCGAAAAACAAAAAACATCTGGCGAGCAGCAGATAAGCTGAGGAGAAGTCAAAAGAGAATGTTGAGGCTTGTTAGATTGACTGTTAGTGATGTTACTAAACTGGGGTCAGCTATGATGCACTGCCCCCTGGAGCACAGAGGGTTAAAGGCCTTGCTCAAAGGCCCAAGAGTGGCAGCTTGGCAATACTGGTACTTTCCAATCAGTAAGCCAGCACCTTAACCACTGATCTACCACTTCCCCTTTTAAGTAACTCATACTACAACTCTTTAGGACTGTGCTGAACAGAAAAGTCAAAATGGACAACACGCCAAACCTTGAGGTGGATGGGGTACAACAGTAGAAGGTCCCATTAAGAGTGGAGGAAACATATAGTTTAGAATAGTTCATTATTATTATTATTATTATTAATAATATATTTGAATAGAAAAGCAGCATTATGGTAATGTTGTGATCCATGATTTTCAATGGTTTTCCCTAATTTTATTTAATTTTTTTGCATGGAATCTGTTGAACAGAATTATTGGTTTGCTCCCATGAGACTCTCCTTTAAATCCGGCCAAATTTGGGAAACTTGGTTAGTTTTAATGGCCGCCTTTTTCCTGACCGAGTATCTCAAGTGAATGCTCAATAATTCAGCATAATAATATTTAGAAATGTGAATATTTACAAAAATTTTGGGCACATTAAAAGATCAATTAATTACATAGTTTCAGAACAATATATTGATGTACACCATATGGACAAAAGAATTGGCACACTTGACTTTTACAACTATATTTAGTTCTTCTCTAACCCTAGTATAGTATGTCTTTGAATTAGAATTAAGTTTTCCCTACAATTAAACTAAGAGACCCAAAGCTGTTCCAGTATGACAATGCACTTGTGCACAAAGCTCCAGCTCCATGAACATATGCTTTACATGGGGTGGAGTGGAAGATCTCCTGCTTTAGAGCACATTCATCACCTTTGGGATGAATGTGAACACTGACTGCACCTCAGGCCTCCTCACCTAACCTACATCACTAGCTAACTTTAATAACACTGATGTTGAAGAAATCTCTAAAGTCTATTGGAACATCTTCCCAGAAGACTGACGGTTATTCTAGCAGCAAATAGAGTCTAAATATGGAATGTTCAGAAAGCACATAGGAATCTTATAGTGAGGTGTCCACAAACTTTTGTCCATATAGTGTGTATTTTTAAGTACAGCTGTTAGAACAATTTATTTCGTTTTAATTTTTAATGGTATCATTACAAAATCTCTAAATTTTGAGTATGTAAAATCGGATTTTTGGCACATGCCTGCTTAAGACAAATAATTCACAAGCACTTGTGGCACAGATATAAAATTAGAAAACACAAAGGCCAGTCTATAAGAACACTCCTTTTTTGCTAAAGACCACGTAAAAAAAAGGAAACAAAAAACAGAAAATACTTTTGAACACATTAAGTAAGGGCTGTTTCCAAACTTAAAGCTAAAACCCAAACTCTTGATCCGTTCCAGAAAAACCAAAACGACAAATGACTTCACGCCACTAGATGATGCTGTCCTGCTTCATGAAAATGGAAGGTCCGACTTTCCGCAAATGGTTCCCATTCTCAGTTTATTTCCCGGGAACATCACGTCCTCAAACCTGTGCAGCTCCACCCTGCAGTTTCATCACGGTAGTTCTTCGTGTCTCGCTGATGTCAAGGCCTTTCGTGCCTCTAAACATTTCTGCTACATGATTGTATGTGTATATTCCTCAATTCAGGCTTCCTCCTGTGTGTTCTGCCCAAGTGTTCTGCTCAGACATCCCTGGCCACGCTCTCTCCTAGGAGCCAGTAGGTCCTCATCCTTCCTTTCCCCTTCATTTCCACGTCTCCTCTCAGCTCCAGCTGGAAGCAGTTGAACTCCTGCAGCACGGACCGCGTCGCCTCTGATACATGGATTTTTAGTGCTGACAGAACAACAGACAACATCCCTGACATTAGCATGATAATGTTGCACAGACAGATTTGCCAGTGTGCACATAATGGGTACATCCAAGTATGGAAACACCTAGACTTTTATGGTTTTTGAGAGAAACATGCATGTTCCTTTTGTCTATATGTAACAAACTAGGTAAGACCAAACAATTATATAAATGTAACTTGATTTTCTTTAAAAAATCCTCCTTTTGCATGAATAACAGCTTCACACGCTCTTGGCATCCGGACAGTTTGTTTCTATGAACATACTGAAATACTTTTTACTAGTTGTTCTGTAATAGTTGGAGATTTTTTTCTGACCTTGTGATCCAGTTCATCCCAGAGCAGTTCAATAGGATTTAGGTGCAGTGACTGGGCAGGTCATTTCATGATTAATACCATTCGAGCCAACTGTTTGCTCTCAGCTTACAGAAATTGGATGTACGCTCGTTGTTGTATGGTGAAATCGGTTCCAATGAACCGCAATCCAGACGATATTGCATGGCATTAAAACATGGAATTGTTGCAATGTTGGTTTTAGAAGTGGAAAGTAACGAATTGCAGTACATTGAAATTGCATTTACTTCAGTATGATTTGTATGAAGTTTTGTACTTAAATACATTTTAACTCATATTTCTTACTAAGTAAAAAAATGAATAAAAATAATGCAATGGGGGGAAAAATTACGCCTCGGAAATTTCTGCGCTGATTGATTGATGGTCGGAGAACAAACGTGCTAAACTCATAAGAAAGAGAGATAGAGACATTGTCTCACAGAGAACATCGACAGATCAACAATTCACACGCATGTAAAGTGTCCACTATACAACTAGTGTGAGCAGCCAGGAATAGGAAAAATGCTGCTGGAAACTTCTGACCAATCAGATTGCAGAACTCAACAGCACTGGAATTAATATTAATAATAATATACATAATAATAATAATAATTACCTTCCCCGTTTGACTCCATACGTGAAGCAGTGTTAACTGTGTCGCCAAACAAACAATATCTTGGCATCTTCAGTCCAACAACCCCAGCACACACAGGGCCTGGATACACACACACAAACACACACATAATTTAGACATTTCCACAATTCTGTTGTGTAGGTCCTCACTATGCATTAGTGAGATCCTACATTGTTACAGGAGCTTTGTCCAAAAAACGGATATACATTCCGATTCGACCTCTGACCCCATGCTCTCACCGGTGTGGATGCCGATGCGCAGGCGGAGCTGCTGATCGGGCCGATGACGGATCCTGAAAGTGTGCACGGCTTTAAGGAGGGCCAGAGACATATGAGCAATTTCCCTCGCATGCAGCTTCCCGTTCCTCACAGGAAGTCCTGATACGACCATGTACGCATCACCGATGGTCTCCACCTGGGGGTGCCCAACACACACACACACACAGACACACACAGACACACACACACACAGACACACACACACACACACACACACACACACACACACACACACACACACACACACACAAACCTTTGGATTTATATCATTGTGTGAACCTTCCACTGACATAATGATTCATGCAGTTAATTTGTAACCTAACCTCAGTGACCAAGAGCAAGCATGGTGCCTCACTCGCAGTATTTCAAATAAAAACCTTTTATTTTTTAAAAAAAGAAAAATTATTTCTTATGGGGACCAGCTACATGTCCTCACAAAGTCAAAGTGGTCAGATTTTATTATCCTTGTAAGGACATGTGGCTACTCCCCATGAGTAAAACTCAAGAAATGTTATTTAAAAAAAATACAATAGCGTATATACACACACACACACACACACACACACACACACACACACACACACACACACACACACACACACACACACACACACACAGAGGGCTACCTTAACTACAAAAATTAATCGAGTCCAACAATCTGATTTTACATATATATGAAAATGTCCAAAAGTACACAAGAGTAATTAATGTCATTTATTGTTTGTCAGTATTGTGAAAGAATTATATAATTTTTTTAATTTATTTTTATTTTACAATTTTATTGACAGAAATCATGTAAACAGGGCTGTATATGTTATATGTGTATATGTGGCTTTATTCAACATTCTGGCTTCAGTTCGAGCAGTTCATATGGATCACTACGTGCTTTTTAAAAGCAACAAACGAGTGACAGGAAATGGGAGTCAGACACATGTCCTCTTCATCCAATGTTATTCTGTGCACAATTGTTCAGACACACAACCCGGCACAACACTATCATGCCCTGCCCGACACCATGATCTACTACACTGTCTGTGATATCTGAATATGTTGCTCTGGTTTATACCCTGTTAATCATCATTCTTCTTTACATACCCAAGCGATTTTAGGAAGCTGGGGGTCAGAACACAGGGTCAGCCATGATACAGATGGTTAAGGGCCTTACTCAAGGACCCAACCATGGCAGCTTGGTGATAAGAGGGGGTGGAACCCCCGCCCTTCCGATCAATAACCCAGAGCCTTAACCACTGAGCTACCACTTCCCAACAGAAAACACCACCAGTGAAATACTTGGAAATGTTACATTGGAAATATTGCAGGTCATTGATCACATTTGGAATTGTGCTCAGAAACAATAATAATGAAAAAAAAAGCATTGTGATACAAATTTTGTTTTTCAATTTTTAACAAAAAGAATGAAGGCAATGTACACGGACCAATATGTCTAATATGATTAACAAAAACTACGGAGGGGATAAGAAAAAAAAAAATGGAAGCAATTCGAAGATGATCAAATTCAGCTAAATATATCTGTCTCATTTTGCCTGGAATAGCAGCGATATTAACTATTACAATGAATAAATGATCATTTCTAGCAGAGCCACAAACATTGCACTATGAATCTGTGGTTTATTACCTTGTAAACGTCAAAGTTGTCGATGATGGCATCGAAGCACGTGTACAGGTCGTTCAGAAAAGTGACCACCTGCGGAAAAACATTAGCTCGTGTGTGAACGCTGTAACTGGACCCTGATGTAACGATCGTGTATATGGATTTGAATGTGTTCACCTGCATAGGCGTGCTCTCTGCAGACAGAGCCGTGAAGCCTACTATATCGCTGAAGTAAATAGTGACTGAGTCAAAGGCTTCGGCCTGTACCGTCTCACCTCTTTTTAGCTGCTCAGCCACCGAGCTGCAAGGCAAAGAAAGTCACAAAGTGCAGAAGAAAGGGTGGTTTTTAACCCCATTAGTGACCTTACAGGCACAATGTCCACGGCTAAAGCGGAATGAAAGGCAGGAACACTTAGGTTTGCACTCACTGAGGCAGGATCTGATAGAGCAGTGCTTCCGCTTTGCGTTTCTCCTCGTGATATGCCTGGGTCCTCTCTTCCACCAGCTCCTCCAGGTTATTCGCGTACTGCTCCATGCGCGAGAGCAGATTGTCAAGGATGTTAGAGCCATAGCCTCTGCAGGGAGGAGCAGATAAACATAAATCCGCCATTTGATTTTTCTCTGTAGTTTTGCTTTTGATTTTGCATTTATTGCTTATTATGTCCTTTTCACTCCACATCTGTATATATTTAGTCACAGACCTTGCGTTATGGGTCACATCTGCCATACAAGTCTTTATGATTATCTTTGCTGTTACGATAGAAATGTTAAAGTATTAGAATGAGTATATTAACTGCTGCTGCTGTCACTACTGTACTACTGAACTACTGTCAGTACAAATCTACTGTCAGTACTGTCGCTACTGAACTACAGTACTGTTACTACTAAACTACTGTCAGTACTGTCACTACTGAACTACTGTCAGTACTAATCTACTGTCAATACTGTCACTACCAAACTACAGTACTGTTACTACTAAACTACTATCAGTACTGTCACTACTAAACTACTGTCAGTACTGTCACTACTGAACTACTGTCAGTACTAATCTACTGTCAATACTGTCACTACCAAACTACAGTACTGTTACTACTAAACTACTATCAGTACTGTCACTACTAAACTACTGTCAGTACTGTCGCTACTGAACTACAGTGCTGTTACTACTAAACAACAGTCAGTACTGTCACTACTAAACTACAGTAATGTTATTACTAAACTACTGTCAATACCGTCACTACCAAACTACAGTACTGAACTACTAAACTACTGTCAGTACTGTCAATACTGTCAGTACTAATCTATGGTCAGTACTAATCTACTGTCAATACTGTCGCTACTGAACTACAGTACTGTTACTACTAAACTACTGTCAGTACTGTCACTACTAAACTACTGTCAGTACTGTCACTACTGAACTACTGTCAGTACTAATCTACTGTCAATACTGTCACTACCAAACTACAGTACTGAACTACTAAACTACTGTCAGTACTGTCAATACTGTCAGTACTAATCTACTGTCAATACTGTCACTACTGAACTACAGTACTGTTACTACTAAACTACTGTCAGTACTGTCACTACTAAACTACTGTCAATACTGTCGCTACTGAACTACAGTACTGTTACTACTAAACTACCGTCAATATTGTCATTACTGTCAATACTGAACCACTGTAAATATCATCACTACTGAACTACTGTCACTACCGAAGCAGTCACTACTGAAATGTCACTGATTAACGACTGTCAATTATGTCACTACTAAACTACTGTCAATACTATCGCTACGAATCTACTGTTACTACTAAACTACTGTCAATACTGATATTCTGTCAGTTCTGTCACTTCTGTACTACGGTTACTAATGATCTACTGTTACTGTTGTCACTACTGAACTACTGTCTGTACAGAACTGCTATCAATACTGTTAGTACTGAACTACTGTCACAACCGAACCACTGTTACTACCAAACTACTGTCACTGTGGTCAGAACCAAACTATTAAACTACCGTCACTACTGAACTGCTGTCACTACCAAACTACCGTCACCACTCTCACTATTGATCTATTGCCATTACTGATCTACTGTCAGTACTGTTACTATTAAACTACTGTCAGTACTGTCACTACTGATTTACAGTACTGTTACTACTAATCTACTGTCACTGCTGTTACCACTGAACAACTGTCAATACTCTCACTGTTGATCTACAGATCTCCTGCCATTACTGATCTACTGTCAGTGCTGTTACTACTTAACTACAGAGTCAGAAATGCTCACTCATGTAGACTTGTTATGATTTTAATGCTAAGTAATACAGGCTTATTTATTTCATCAAAAAATGTCTACCTGTTGTGTTTGCGCATCATCACTTTGATCTGGTTAAAATCCGGCCGGTCGCTAGGTTCCTCGGCCCAGCAGCGCTGCATCAGCTGACCCAGTTCTTCGCTGTGGCTCTGAGTGCACAGCAGGGGGCGCAGGTACGGCCATCGTCCGTCTGCCACACGCTCCACAATCTCTGGTAGAGAAAGAGAGAGAGAGAGAGAGAGAGAGAGAGAGAGAGAGAGAGAGAGAGAGAGAGATAATGTGGAACATCACTTGAATGAGCTTATTAGGGTATGATCATATATAATTCAGAGCCAGGATTATTTACTATTAGTCCTTTTGTGATGCCATAAACAAATTAGATTTATTTATGTTGGTGTAATTGAGTAGGTTTTTTGTGTACTTTTACTTTTTAAAGTATTTTTTTAAATCTGTAATTTTTTATTTGTACTGTTTTGTACTTAACTACATCTTAAATTACATCTGTTACTAAGTAAAAATATGTAAATAAAAATAATGCAAGGGGAAAAAACAATTACACTGAATAATTGATGGGCGGAGAACAAACAAGAAAGAAAGATGGAGACGGACGAGACAGCCGTCGATTTGAAGGTTGTTCGATGCGCGCGCTCACTGTCTGAATTCTCAATCTGTATTTGTGATTTCTCTCATTATTATAAATGACATTATAAACATGAGGGTTTTCTTTTGCTGTAAAAATGCATAAATCACATTAGACTTAAGTCAGTTAGCTGGATAGATTTTACTCTGAGTAAATTTTAAATGAGCTACTTTTTACTTTTTGCTTGAGTAGATTTTTAGAGCGTGAACTTATACATAGTAAAGTAAATTTTCATTGAAGTTTGACCGTGCAGAATAAATATGACTTTTCTAAATAAATAAATACTGTTTGAAATAAACTCATAATCTATATTAAATTCTATATTCATTTCATTCATACAGCTGAGCAGCTATGATGTTAAGGGCCTTGCTCAGGGGCCCAAATCAGGCAGATTGGTGTGGCTGGGATTTGAACAAATGACCTTCAAATCCAACATCCAATGCCTTAACTACCAAGCTACAACCTCCCTCAACAACTGCAAAGTGTGTATGTGTGTGTGCTTTGCCTGGTAATGGTAAAGACAGCACTTTTTGATCTCTAGATCAAGAATAATTTGTGTGATATTCATGGTGAACAAAAATACACTAAATTCTGCCTCAAGCGGACACAAAAAGCATTTCCACCTTACATTCTGTCTCCATGAACCCTTTTTTTCCACATGACAGCATTTCCATCTCACGTCTGACACGCACTCCATACATCTGGGCTTTTTTTCATTACATTTCCTCTGGCATTACATTATTACTGCCTTTAATCTGCATACGGCTCTGATCTGCTCCAGAAGTGTCACGTTAGCTGTGTCATTCAGCCTGTGTATACTGTGTGTGTGTGTGTGTGTGTGTGTGTGTGTGTGTGTGTGTGTGTGGCTGAGCCAGATTTCCCAAACACAATCGATGCTGGTAGACCCATTGTTCCTAACAGTGGATGAATAAATCAAATGAATGCTTATTAGCAAACAAGGCACGCACTCACACACACACACACACACACACACACACACACACACACACACACACACACACACACACACACACACACACACAATGAGTCAGGGCATTACAGAAGTGAGATAAGACAAAGGTTACACAACAATATGATGTGACATTCACACACACACACACACACACACACACACACACACACACACGCGCGCGCACACATGGACAAACATCACACAAGGTTTTGTAAACCATGCATTGTTCTGCTGGTCACATTCTGTTTGTGAGTGCTGACAAAAAAGAAACATGCTGTTCCCCATGTGTCTTTGTGTGTGTGTGTGTGTGTGTGTGTGTGTGTGTGTGTGTGTGTGTGTATGCGACTGACGTTTAGGGCTGAGTGGAGGGCTGTCCAGGTAGAAAACTCCCTTGAGGAGAGCCAGTTCTTGCAGAATAATGCCGAAACTGTACACGTCTCCCTTCTGAGTCCCGCATGCCGGCTTGTTCTCTGCACGCAGCAGCTCTGGAGCTGTCCACAACTTACCTACACACACACACACGCACACACACACACACACACACACACACATTTTCTTTCTTTGTGAGAAGCTTCAACAGATTTGACAACATTGTCAAGGCAGCTCATTAAAATTCTATATGACACCTACATCTGACCCTCAACTTAACCTCAGTAACCAAAACAAAACCTTTTGACTCTTAGATCTTTAATAAGTTTTCGCTCCTGGGGACTCAAACCCCCCCAAAAGGTCAGATATTCCTAATTCTTGTGAAAACAGTTGATCACGCCCAAGAAATTGAGATTTGAGGGAGTGTGTGTAAATTTAATGCAGAATGCTGAAGATTTTCCTGAAAAACAAAAGTTTTTAATTAAAACAAATCCCAAATTTTTTATGTCGTCTCAGGTATTTAATGGCTTTTGTTTTGAAGAATTTAGCTGTTGAAACCTTACATAACCTACAATACTATCGGCTCTCGTAGCCTTACACGCCTACGCTACATTTCCACTTGTGAACCCTTAAAAATACCCCAATACAGTGTCGGGTATTATTATTATTATTATTATTATTATTACTCACGTGCGTAGTAAGCGTATGTGTCCTCAAGGCTGCTGTCATTGTGAAAGCTGGCCAGCCCATAGTCTGTGATCTTCAGCACGAAGCGGCTGTCCACCACGCAGTTGGAGGACTTCAGGTTGCCATGGGAAACGATCATACTGTTGTGAAGGAATGACATTCCCTGCAAAAGACCATAATATTTTTCAGGAGAAATTCAAACAATCTGAAAAGTCCTGCTCTATTCACCTGTTATGGAAATTAATATTCATAATAATAAATGGTCATACAAACATCCTGTTTTCTTCCCACACAAAGTCAATGTCCATTGTCCTGATCTCGATTTGCTTTGTTGCCATTATTTATCCAGGCTATACCGCTAGTCCAAATATGTATAAATATGCAGATTTATTTGTATTCGATACTAGCAATTAAATTAGGAATAAAATGTGTAACTCAATTAATACTCAAATTAAAGAATTCATCAACCATTAAATGGTGAATCGGCATAAGAGTTAATGATGTGGTGCATCGTTTTTTTTTTTTTAAGTGTGCACCAGACACAAATTGGGACTTGTATAATGATGCATCGTTTTTTTTTTTAGCATATTCGCATATTTACAGTGCCCTCCACAATTATTGGCACCCCTGTTTAAGATGTGGTCGTGGACTTCAAAAAATTCTCCTTTTTTTTTTAAACAACATAGAACCCAAATGCAAAAAAAGAGAAAAATCCAACCTTTTATTTAAGTACATAACTTTGGTGGTAAAAAAATCACACATTTAGAAAAAAAAAAAAAAATTGAAATCATGTGTGCCACAATTATTGGCACCCCTGATGTTAATACTTTGTACAACCTCCTTTTGCCAAAAAGACAGCACTTAATCTCCTCCTATAACATTTCACAAGATTGGAGAACACAGAGAGAGGGATTTTTGACCATTCTTCTTTGCACAATCTTTCTAGATCATCCAGTGTCCTCTCTTATGCACTCTTCTCTTTAGCTCGCCCCACAGGTTTTCGATTGGGTTGAGGTCTGGGGACTGAGATGGCCATGGGAGGACCTTGAGTTTGTGACTGCTGAACCACTTTTGTGTAGATTTTGCCACATGTTTTGGATCATTATCCTGCTGAAAGACCCAATGACGACCCATCTTCAGCTTTCTGGCAGAGGCCATCAGGTTTTTATTTAAAATATCCTGGTACTTCAAAGCGTTCATAATGCCATGCACCCTAACAAGGTTCCCAGGGCCTTTGGAAGAGAAACAGGCCCACAGCATCACAGATCCTCCACCATACTTCACGGTGGGCATGAGGTGCTTTTCGGCATACTCATCTTTTGTTTTACGCCAGACCCACTTAGAGTGTTTGTTGCCAAAAAGCTCAATCTTAGTCTCATCTGACCAAAGCACACGATCCCAGTTGAAGTCCCAGTACCGCTTAGAAAACTCCAGACGTTTACGTTTGTGAGTGTTAGTGAGAAAAGGCTTTTTCCTTGCATGCCTCCCAAACAGCTTGTTGGCATGTAGAGAGCGTCTGATGGTTGTTTTGGAGACTCTGTGACCCCAAGATGCCACTCTTTGATGCAATTCTGTGACGGTGAGCTTGGGAAATTTTTTTACTTCTCTTACCATCCTCCTCACTGTGCGTTGTGGCAAGATAAACTTGGGACCTCTTCCAGCCTTGTTTGTCACTGTTCCAGTTGTTTTAAACTTCTTAATGATTCCTCTGACTGTAGATACCGGCAAGTTAAGGCGAGTGGCTATTTTCTTGTAGCCATTGCCTGACTTATGAAGGTCGACACACATCTGCCTTACTTGAATGGTGTGTTCTCTTGTCTTTGCCATGTTGACAAATGGGTAAGGGAATTAGGCCTCTGTGTCACGTCATATTTATACCCCAGGGAAACAGGAAATCATGAATTACTAATTAAAAGTCCCTAGATACCCTGACCAACCTTAGCAACTACAGAAAAATATATAAAAAAAAAAAACAATTAAATTTTTCAGAGGAATTGTTAGGGGTGCCAATAATTGTGGGACACATGATTTCAAGTTTTTGTTTTTTTCTAAATGTATGATTTTTTTACCACCAAAGTAATGTACTTAAATGAAAGGTTGGATTTTTCTCTTTTTTTTGCATTTGGGTTCTATGTTGTTTTAAAAAAAAGGAGAATTTTTAGAAGTCCACGACCACATCTTAAACAGGGGTGCCAATAATTGTGGAGGGCACTGTATTATACATATTAACATACTTGTTAAAAAATAACTTCTTTATATATAATGATTAGTCGATGCTTTATACCAGGGGTGTCAAACTCAATTGCACAGGGGGCCAAAACTCAAATCAAACTTGAGGTCGTGGGCCGAACAGGATAAACATTTATTGAACACAATAAAACTAAATGGTTTTTTAAAAAAGACAGGAATATTATTCCAAAATAAATCAACGAAAACTATATTTCCTGTCAAAATTATACAAGTTAGAAATATGAACATGCTGCGAAAAACCCCTGAAAAAAATAAATACAAATTTAGCTTTTAAGTAAACGTTAAAATAACAACAAATCAAAGCGATCAGATTTCTCGGCTCTTATGCCATTCCAAAAATATACACTTAGAATTTAATTAACTTAAAATTGTTTGCTCTCCATAAAAATATCTCCTGTCAAACACCAGACGTCTCACACCTTCATCATGCAGCTTTTCAGAAACTCTCTCTCGGTAAATGGCTCTGATTTGGCTCTGATTTCTCTTCGCAATAACTGTACAATAGAGTTAAATACATCAACAGAAGCTCGACTTGATTGGCGCTGGAATGTTCCCAGGTAGTCTAGCGTTCAGTAAGGCAGCTGAAGCGCTGCATTATGGGGCCTGTAGTTTGTGTTATCAGCACTTCATATCGCCGGGACATTAATAACAATAATAATAGAGCTATATAAAATCATCTTGCAGGCTGGATATAATTGTACATCGGGTCAGATGTGGCTCACGGCCCTCGAGTTTGACACATATGCTCTATACTATTATTATTTAGAAAGTGACCGATCAATTCTCGTCGCTAAACTGTTTCTCGAGCGTGTTCTCTCAGCACCGCCGATGCTACATGAATATAACGCATCGCAACACTTCGCAGACCGAGGCGTGGCCTGAGAGTCACATAGAATACAGATTAACATGGCAGAGGTAGAGCTGCGTCTTCCTGCAGACAGAACAGGAAAAGACAGTGTTTTGTTTTTTTGCGCTACAAAGGCGTGTTTCTGAAAGGGAAATTAAGTAAATTGATGATTTGCTGTTTGTTTACTGAATTGCAGCACATCATATTTTTGCATCGCATCACGTTGTGTTGAATCAAATTAAAACCAGATTGCACTGCATCACAAACTTTGTAGCTCAAAAAATGACAAAGTTACTTTAGACTTTTACGTTTAAGGCATTCGACAGACTCACTTTGACAATGTCATTGATCAAAGAATACCGGAACATCCAGTCCAGGGTAATACTATCAATCTCCATAAGGTCCTGAAGGGCACACACACACACACACACACACACACACACACACACACACACACACACACACACACACACACAAACCACTTTAATTATAACCAGACTGACGCTAAAGGTACCAAGAGAGTAGGTTATGAGAAGGACAAAGTCAAATGAAATTCACTCATATTATAATATTCATGAATTGCATTACATAGCAAAGCAATTTACCAGCAGCATTTCCTACACCACACACACACACACACACACACACACACACACACACACACACACACACACACACACGTGGTAGGCAATTCCACTTTAGATGCTCTCCCACAAGCTCTGTAATCAGATAAATTATAGAGGAACTGGTTATGTATGTTTGTACTGTGTGTGTGTGTGTGTGTGTGTGTGTGTGTGTGTGTGTGTGTGTTTGTGTGTGTGTGTGTGTGTGTGTGAATGAGTGACAATGTAGAAAAATATAACAGCATGGATACCAAAGCATGGTGCCTGTAAGTTATTTATAAAAGAAATGTGGCCTTAGTGCAAATCAGTCTCAATAAAAAATGCAGTGGCCTCTGTGCCTGTCAATCACAGTAAAGGAGGTGTGGTCTCTATAAATGTCAATCACAGTAAAGGAGGTGGGGTCTCTATAAATGTCAATCACAGTAAAGGAGGTGGGGTCTCTATAAATGTCAATCACAGTAAAGGAGGTGTGGTCTCTATAAATGTCAATCACAGTAAAGGAGGTGGGGTCTCTATAAATGTCAATCACAGTAAAGGAGGTGTGGTCTCTATAAATGTCAATCACAGTAAAGGAGGTGTGGTCCCTATAAATGTCAATCACAGTAAAGGAGGTGTGGTCTCTATAAATGTCAATCACAGTAAAGGAGGTGTGGTCCCTATAAATGTCAATCACAGTAAAGGAGGTGTGGTCCCTATAAATGTCAATCACAGTAAAGGAGGTGTGGTCCCTATAAATGTCAATCACAGTATAGGAGGTGTGGTCATTATAAATGTCAATCACAGTAGTGGAGGTGTGGTCTTTCTAAATGTCAATCATAGTAAAGGAGGTGTGGCCTCTATAATTGTCAATCACAGTATAGGAGGTGTGGCCTCTATAAATGTCAATCACAGTAGAGGAGGTGTGGCCTCTATAAATGTCAATCACAGTAGTGGAGGTGTGGCTTCTATAAATGTCAATTACAGTATAGGAGGTGTGGCCTCTATAAATGCCAATCACAGTAGAGGAGGTGTGGCCTCTATAAATGTCAATCACAGTAGTGGAGGTGTGGCCTCTATAAATGTCAATCACAGTATAGGAGGTGTGGCCTGTATAAATGTCAATTACAGTATAGGAGGTGTGGCTTCTATAAATGTCAATTACAGTATAGGAGGTGTGGCCTCTGTGTCAGTTGTACTCTATACAATATTTCTCTACTCTCAACAATATTTGTTGTGTATCCCAAATTGAACCATTTCATGTATGACTTTTAAGCAAGTAAATTTTACTGTAGTGGAAACCATGCATGAAAGGGTTAATATAGATTATTTCACATTTTCTGACAAAAATAAAGTTAAACTATACTGTATGTGTGTGTGTGTGTGTGCGTGCGTGCGTGCGTGCGTGCGTGCGTGTGTGTGTGTGTGTGTAGATAAACAGTGTGTATCCTGACCTGTAAGCTGCCCCTTGGGCAGTACTCAGTGAGGATGCAGATGTTCGGGCCATCTATGCAGGCTCCTATAAATCTAGTCAGGTGTTCATTCTGAACATCACGCATCTGTGTGTACAGGAGAGAAGATCAATCACTCACTTCCCAGCAGGCCTCTGTGTGTCCTGGAAGTAATTACTTTTTCCAAAATCCCACAGCAGAGAGGGGCAGTAAAGGCACACTTACATGTTTGAGTTCAAACAGCACAGTCCTGGTGAGCTCAATGCGCTTCTTGTTGATATACTTAATAGCTGTTATGTTTCCCTGCAAAGACAACATGTCAAAACGGACATCCCACTCTTTCTCAGCTGAAACATGTATAAAAATATTCAGTAAAATATACCATTCCTACTGTTTATAGTCTCAACGTTTTAAGGATTTGAGCAAACAAAGAAAATGTTTTATTATGACATCACATGGAGTCGTACCATGAAGTACTGAAAGCTGTCAAGTTGGAATTCACAGTTATCATGCCCTAGTTTGACCCGTGTTGCGTTCAATCATCTATTTTTGAATATGAGAAGTCAACAAAAGTTTCTCGTACCTTGTAGTAACAGGTCTTGGCATAAATCTGAACATTTCCCTCCATGGTCAGCAGTGAGCCATAATTGGAGCCTCTCTGTGAGGGAGGAAATTGAGTAACAAATCACACACTGGTACATGGTTTAACTCATTCAGCACCTACCACCGGTTATCCACAGATTCTGATTTTACAGCAATGTAGTTGAAGTAAATATGCTGAAGATGTATATACTGACAGATAGAGTAGATGATTGTAAATCCTCTATATTGTAAGTGCATTCATACATTCATTCGGCAGTCATTTTGAAAACTTAAATATTTCTGAACATACATATTACAAACCCCCACCATGAATTTCTCCGTTCTTGGTGTTTTAACCATTTTCAATAAATTTTTTTATATAAAATTATATAAATTTTATATAATGTGTATAAATGTGTGTCAGCAATTACTACAAGAAGCACAGCAACAACCCCAGACTAGTTAGTCCCTGGTACCTCTACTACAAATATAGAGCATTTAATTCTTTTTTTTATTTTTTATTTTTCATAGAAAGAAGGTAGATGTGGAGGAGATTAAGGCTTAAAAGATCAGCAGCTGTGCTACAATGTATTTTTATATTTGGATTCTTCAGAATTTAATTATAGACTTTAAAGTCTCCTGTTTTTAAAACCGAAAATATATATATATATTTTTTTAACCTTTTACTTAAAAATAAAGATGCTCAGTAGTTAAAAAAAACAAAACCAAAACAAAACAAAAAAACCCTAGAAAGGTTGTATAAAAAACTATATGGACAAAAGTTTGTGGACACCTGACCATAAGATTTTTGGGTGCTTTTGAACATCCCATTCCACATGTATTCCCCATTTACTGCCAATAATAATCTCCACTCTTCTGGGAAGATGTTCCACTAGATTTTGGAGTGTGCTTGTGGAGATTTGTGCTTATTCAGCTAAAAGGGTGTTAGTGAAGAAGTGATGTAAGTGAGAAAGTGAGGAGGCCTGGGGTTCAGTCAGCGTTTACATTCATCCCAATGGTGTTTAGTAGGGTTGAGGTCAGAGCTCTATAGCAGGAGATCTTCCACTCCAACCCATGTAAAGCTGGATTTGTGCACAGGGGCATTGTCATGCTAGAACAGGTTTGGGTCTCCTAGTTTAAGTGAAGGGAAAGATCTTATGTTTCCGCATCCAAAGAAGTGTGTGTCCCCACTTTGTGGTAACAGTTTGGGAAAGAACCATGTATGGCTGGAAAAGTCAGGTGTCCCAATACTTTTGATAAATAGTGTATATCATTTAATATTTTAGCATTGCTTGAGAATTGAGTACATGTTCAATTATGCTCATACTGCAGTGTGTATGTGTGTGTGTGTGTGTGTGTGTGTGTATGTATGTGTCCTCACCAATGACAGTGTCAATCTGCTGCATGTCCTACGCAAGGTTTTCTCCAAGTTATTAAGCTGAATGTCGTCCCAGTGCACTCTCCACAGCTGTGCTGCCAACTCGTTCTCCAACTTCACCTTTCTGAAGGACAGAATGCGTGGGTGAGCGAGACAGAGCGAGTGAACGTAAAGGAAAGGAAGAACCATAAATAACAAAAAGACAGGAATAAGTGTGTAGAGATGCAACATAAAAGAATGTGAATGGACCTAAAATGTTCTCAAAGTATTGACAAATGTGTTCACACTGACTCACTTCCTTCAAACACTTTCATTTAAAATCAGAAGTAGTTAAAAAAAAACACTTGTCATTTCCCAAAACATGAAAATCTCATCACCCGGAGGGAAATTATTTTGTTTAAAGGTCTCAGTAGTTTTGATGCAGGTTATTGCTCCTATCAAATATTTCCACTGAGAACTTTTGAAAGCACTAAAACGACAAAATGAGATGGTTCTGATCAGACCACACAAACTCCCAAGTACAAACTATAAAATAAATGTCATTATGGAATAGCTGTCATTATAAAATGTGCCATAAAATATATATTATGTAATATGTCATTAATAATAGACGTGTCATTTTGTAATAAATGTGTCATTATCCAAAAAAAGTCACTATTCAATAAATGTATTTTCCAACAAACATTCAATTAATGCGTCATTAACCAAAAAGATGTCATTGTGTAATAAACGTCATTTCGAAATAAATGTATTACGTGAAAATGCATCATTGTATAACGTCATTGTGAAATTTGCCATTATGTATTAAACGTGTCATTATTTAATAAATGACATTATGAAATGTCAATATGTAATAATCCACCATTATGTAATAAATGTGTCTATGTAATAGTGTAATTATATAATAAACTTGCCATTATATAATAAATGATATTAGCCAAACGTCATTATAAATTAAAAAAGGTCACAAGTAATAAATGTTTTATTAACCAAAAACATTATGAAATTAACGTTATGTAATAAATGTGCCATTATGTATTCATTATATTTCATTAACCAAAAAAATTTCATTATGAAATAATGCATTAGTATGCAATAAACGTCATTATATGTAATAAATGTTTCATTGCACAATGTGTGTAAATGTGTCATTGTGTAATAAATGCGTATAGATGTGTCATTATATAATAAACATACCATTGTGAAATTTGCCATTAGGTAATAAACGTGTCATTATGTAAGTGATTGTGGTATAAACTTGTCATTACTAAATGTGCAATTATGAAACATTATTAAACCACTGTTTTATTATAAAATTAATGTCTCAATGAAAAAAAAAAACTGAAGTGATACTGATATTATACTTTACAAATGCTTTTGAAATAAAGTATATAAAATATAAAATATAAAATGATAGTATATTATATAAAACTGGGATTCCAGGAAATCTGAAAACATCTAAAGCATTAGCTTGTTTATGTGGGTTATGAACTGTAAAACTAGAACTGAATTTCCTGAACGTTAATTATCTTAATTTTCGCTAAAAATGATGCTCCAGGCTAAGTTAGGTTTGTTTTCTGTTCACCCACACTAGAAAAGGTTAATGAGTGTAGACATAATAAAGTAAACAGTCAAAACAAACACCAGAAAAACAGCTTCACAACCTGCTCCTCATGTGCCACTGAAGTTGGAAGTTTTAGTGACTCAGAATATACTATAATCAACGTCTGATATATTTTTATAAACGGTAGAATAAGAATTATGAATGAGCATCACATTCATTGTTAATTTTTGATATTAAGGAAAATCTATTAAAAGAATTTTACATACAATTATACATAATAACAATAGTACAAATAGTTGTACAAGTTGTACAAGTGTACTTGAATATGAAAGTGTTCTAATAGTTGTTTTTTTTGCAGTAGAATTAAATATGTTAGGGTTTATTAGCTTAAGAAAATAAAGATCAATAAAAAATTTAGAGATCGAGACAAAAACATAAGCTGAATGTTAAAATAAAAAATTTGGTAAAAAAAATCTACTCAATATAAATAAAATTATAAAATTTATATGTAAAAAAAAAAAAATACATTACATATAATTTAAATATGAATACTATTATATTATAGAACAGGCCTGTTGTTTCTCAAATCTAATTAGTCAGATCTGCATGATCTAACATATATATATATATATATATATACATATATATATGTAACTTTGTAACAATTAGTTTTTCTTTCTAAAGCTACAGTATGTTCCCAAAAGTACAAAATATTTAGGAAAATATGGTAAGACATCCATCTGATTTGTGGAATGCTGTACGCATCACTCACTGATAAAATAGGAATGCCTTCTGCGGACTGGTAGAATAACAGAATGTTATGGAAGATCTCAAAGTTGTTCATGTGGACATGTGGAGTTCAGGAGCTGATGGGTAGGCATGGTTTTGGTGCTACCTTCTATATCAGTATGGCTTAAAGATTTAATTTTCTTTTTAAAACTTCAAGTATAAAAAAAAAATCAAGTAGAGTATCAGAGGCAGGAGGGAAGGCTTTTTACAAAAATAATGAACAATTTAGGTATAATTCTTTTTTTCTCCTTTACAAGTTTGAGGGGTAGTTTTTGTATTATTATTTGTTTAATTTATGTATACTCCTTTGTTTTTTTTTATTGTTTATACATTTTCATTTGTATAGAGCTTTTTCACAATTCATACAAAAATAATACTGACTGTTACAAAGTGCTGACACTGAAGACATTTATTAATGTTAAATAATCAGCATCTCAGGAACAATCAATTCTTCAACATTCCTCATTTTTGTATAATGCAATCGTTTTTTTGCATTTTGTATATTATATATATATATATATATATATATATATATATATATATATATATATATATATATATATATATATATATATATATTAGACTTAGATCATGCAGATCTGACTAATTAGATTTGAGAATTCAACAGGGCTGTTGTATAATAAAATTTTATTCATATTTAAATTATATATAATTATTTTTTTTCTCTTCCTCTTTTAATTGTGTAGTCGAAGCTTCTTTATATGTCCCTTTGTTCTGTTTTGGGATTATTGGGGTGGGTGGGATGCGATTGTTATATTATGTAAAAGAGCAATTTTTCAATAAAAATTCTTGGACAAAATATTGGAAGTTATTATAACAGTAAAGAGAGACTAAATTTGGAAAGAACGTACGAAAATTATAGTAAAGTGTCCACAAACTTTTGTCCTTATAGTCTACACTGGCTGGTGATGAAATGTTTTCAGCTTATATTAAACATATATTTACATAACATTATTTAGAACTACTAATGAATAAAAAGAATGCTGTGTTATTCATTAATAAACCAATGAAAAACTGTAATTGCTGGCAAAGACTCTGGTATGTGTCATTATAGGAAAATATATGACATTGCTGTGACATTGCCGTTGCATTTTATTCCTTACTTCCATGCTAAATAGGGTATGTATATTTCAGACTCTGGTTTATTTTACACTCCTTGCATAATTCAAATAAAGCTTGAGTCGGAGTGCCATTCCGTGTCACAAGGCTTATGAAATAACTTTGATATTTATAAAATACCTTGCAATTATTTCATCAGTCTATTATATTTCACTGCACAACCTTTTAAAGATGTCATTATCTCTGAATGTGTGTTTGTGTGTATGTGTGTGTCTGAAGGAATGATGCACATGTCTGAGGTTTAAGCAGTCAGTCTGTCAGTGTTACTGTTTATGGAAAAAGTCTGTATACTATAAATTCTGAAGGTCAGAGTTTCTTACTACACGTCTAATCACAAGCACTTGTTCAATGTACAGCGCCGAATTTATGTTCATAACACATAAAGCCAAAATAGAAATCAGTCATAGAAATAAATAATACACTATAGACTAGCTAAATGTGGTTCTTTCTTAAAATGTTACCACAAAGTAGGTGGGACACAATTGCATCAAAAACACAATCCCGTTCCAGTATGACAATAGTGCTGTGCACAAAGCCAGCTCCATGAAGATATGATTTAAATAGTTTGGAGTGGAAGATCTCCTGCTAAAGAGCTCTGACCTCAACCCTATTGAACACTTTTGATATGATTTGGAACACTGACTGAACCCCAGGCTTCCTTACCTCACCCACATCAGTATCTGACTTTACTAATACTCTTATGGCTGAATCTCCACAAGAACACTGCAAAATTCAGTGGAACATCTTCTCAGTGGAGGTCATTGATCGCATGATTTCATGTTCATCTCTCTGGTAAAATGAGGTTAGATGTGCCAATGTCATAGATTTACAATAAAAAATATATAATGCACAATTAAAATAGTTATAAAAGGTAATGCCTTTTCATAAATATTTATAATCAGGAACATCATGCCTTTGAATGCATTATAACATAAAACAATTGTGTTGATCGTTTATTAGATGTATCATTAAAAAGCGTTATCAACAACTTAAAACAATACTTATAAAAAGCACTGCTAGTTAACAGCAACAACAATCATCAATGAACATAGAGCGTCAGTTCCTGAAGGAAATATAATAAAAGGCAGAAATCATTTAGAATACTATAGAGAACTTTTCAGTCGAAGCTTCGTATTTCAGATACCCATGCTGAAAGCCCCCCTCCAACGTTTTAAACTCTATAAATTTTTACCTTAATACAACATTCGTAAAAATCATACACTCAGACTGCTCAAACAATGCTCTAAAGTTGATTGTCTAATCAGAAGTCTGTAAATGCTTATATTTACTATCAACACCAATAGTTTATTGCTAGAACTATCAGCAAAAATCCATACTAATAGTTTTTCCGGGTTGCGTCTGCACTGAAGCGGCTGAAAAGGTCCACTGTCATTATACAGTATGATAGCGGCCTCTAGAGGCGAATTACTGATGCTACGCAAAAGACTGCGTGCTGTACCTCATTCGTGTTAGTTCATAGTGCATCAACAAAAAGCCAAAAGAAAAAAATGACTTCATTTGAAAATGTATTAGTAAATGTTGAAATTTACAAAACAAACATAAATAATCCTAAAGCATTTATTAACTTTATTAAAAAACTTGTTTTTTTAATTATGGGGCACGAGTGTAAAGACTAAGTGTTTAAAGAGTTGTATGACAATGATTTGTTGAAAATGACAATTACAAGAACAAAGTACCACAGAAAGAAAGACAAGGGAGCGATAATGAAGATAAATGAGGAATCACCGTGGAGGAGGAAAATTAGAAGCTGCGTACAGTGTTTAACTGACCTGTAGATGAAGACCGTGACAGTGACGATGATGATGAAGATGAAGCACACCACGATCGAGATCATCTGATGCATTGTGACTGTTCCTGAAATATAGACAAAAAATATTCAGACATGTCTGCATAAGAGATACATGGAAATGATTACAAATGATTTTTTCCCTGTAGCAGAACATCAGCCAGAAGGCTCTAGTAATGGCAAATTTATTATATGCTACTTACACTTTATTTTAACAAATCTAACAGAATTTACTGATCTTGGGTGATTGTAGACATAATGTGTCCTATAATAAGAGAGAAATAGTCTTTTTTTTTTTTTCTCTTGTCAGGTTCAGAAATTACATTAACACCTATTTATGTCTCTAAGGAGAAAACAACTGTTCATAGGAAAAACTTTGGAACTATGGAAAGTGTGTACGTAGTGTTATATATACAAGTATATATACTTTACATATTCACAATTTTTTTACCTAGAGAAATTTTGCAACATTTCCATGACACTCTGGAAGACCAAATAATGCGTTATTTAATATTTATATTATTTACTGGCACAGTTATACATACGTGTGTAAGTTTGCAAGTTATATTCCTTGTTAAATATGTCTAATTAATAATGAACATTTAATATTTAAGAAATCAACAGAGCAAGAAACTTAATTTGGCTATTTGTTTATTAATATATCAGATTTTTACTGTAAATGTTAAACATGAGTGAATTGTGCAGTGTATGAGGTGTACTTGTGCTGCTTACTGGCCACACAGGAAGGATTGTCGTACTTAAAGCCACACACTGGGATTTCAGGAGGAGGAGAACCCGTCAGCCAGTACACCTTCATCCCCGTCTCCGGAATCATCTGCTTCAGACTGCTATTATACACTGACACAATCTGCAATAAAACACACCCATGTACACACAAGCTTCAGCACAATATTCAGGATAAAGATCTAGAAAAAGTTCCCGGTTTTATCCAATGTCGCTACCTGATAATCTCCGGAGTCGGTGTCCGTCAAGTCCCAGAGAGCAAAATCGATTTCTCGGTTTCCTTGCTTATCCATCTCCACTAGCCCTGTGACACCTATTGGGAATGAGAAAACAAAAAAGTCTGAATGCTAAAGTCAATAATCAATATAGCATTAGTGTGCAAAACGTTCACGAACAGAAACATGTCTGGAATAAAAGAACACCGAAAGCCCAATTATCATCACTTAATGTAGATATACACTGATTAGGCATAACATTATGGCATTATAACATTATGACTGGTGAAGTGAAAAACACTGATTTTCTCTTCATCATGGTACCTGTTAGCGGGTGGGATTTATTAGGCGGCAAATGACATTTTTGTCCTCAAAGTTGACGTGATAGAAGCAGAAAAAATGGGCGAGCGTAAGGTTTGAGCAAGTTTGACAAATTGTGACGTCTAGACGACCGGGTCAGAGCATCTCCAAAACTGCAGGCCGAGGCTAATTGATACATTGAGGCTTTAACAAGTGGTCCTGCTGAAGAAGTTAATGCTGTTAATGCTCGACAGGTCAGGACTGTTTTGGCAGCAAACCGGAGACCAACACAATATTAGGCAGATGGTCATAATGTTATGCTTTATTAATGCCCATAAAGTAATGCCTGGTGTATAACGCTCAACCACATACATTTATCTTGTGTATCCAAGTTCGGGGTTCAGAGCGCCGGTTTAGGGCGTTTTCAGGGGCATTTTTGCTGTGCTGGGATTTGAACTTATGACCCTTCTGAGCTTCCTGTTTTCAGCTAGAAATGTTGTGCTTCATCCAATCAAATATCGCACACATTCGCTCTTCCTCTGCACTTCCTTATGGAGCACATATGCTAATAATATGGAGAGCGCAGGGACGCACAGACCGCAGAGGGAACGAAGCCAGTTTAATTCAGCGACAGGTTGCAGTTGGTGGAAATGCTTTCCTACTTCTGCCAAGACTCAATATTCCTCTTATTCGTCTGTATATAGAAATCTTGGGTTAGTAAATCTTGAAGGGCAGTAAAACATAGTGGCAGTATTTTGAATGGTTCATATCTTGTATTTAGTGCACAGAGATGTATTGTGAGTTTAGAAGTGAAAGGAAAGGAATTGTGGCAGCGTGGGCATGGCCGAGCGTCGGTTTGTGAATGGAGAGTGGGGCCGGGAGCAGGTAGGCGGGGGATTGCCTCACCTGAAGATTATGTGACCTAATGAGTGTTCTCTGTTTTCCAGTGATCGGGGGGTGCATTTAAGGAGGAGAGAGTGTGTGTGAGACGGTTGGTGTGTGTACGCGCGTGAGCCGGAAGACGTGCTGCATGAGACACTAAAACGAACATACACGCAAACCTATAAATAAAAGTGGCTGTGAAGCCTTTACACCTGACCTGTTGTGGCGTTCCTTTTTCCCGCATCTATACGCTCTCCCACAGTCATACTTGGCCCTAACCCACTTTACTAAAATGGTAGGTACAGAGGCAACACAATCTACACACCTCCTTAACATCGATTGACAGGCATATACGTAGATCATGGCTGTTTTACCTTCATTCTTTATTCCATTTCCTTGTTCTCTGGTGCATCACTGATTACAGAAGAGCTGTTAATTTTGTTCACAGCTAACCGAATGTCTTACAGCGAGAAGAGACAAATTAGCAAATGCTGCAGCAGCCATCTTTGAAATCCAAACGAAGGTCTGGTTTTGAGAAGCTCAGATTGATTAAAAGAAAAAAAAAAGAAGAAAGGAACCTATACATGTTGAAGAAACATTTTATGCCATTGAGTAAAGAGGAGAGGGGAAAAAATTGCTCTTTTCTCGAACACCATAGAAACCACCATATTCAAAAACACACTACTGACACCAATTAGCAGAACAGCTGAGAGATCCATATCGCCAGCCTGCTGCTTGAGGACTACGGTCTGGGTATATAAATATATAATACACAAATTCCTGAAAGAGCAACGCTGAGGGTGAGACTGACACACTCACGGCTGAACTGACCCCCATCGATCATTTACACAATCATGGCATCTTTACTGCGCAGTAAAAACATTCGCGGGTCTGCGCATAACACAAACAGCCACAAAAAATGCACACATTTATCATCTGGTGTCCATTAGCTGAGTTGAGAGAGATGCATCAGTGCTGAAACCTGATGCTGTGTGTGTGTGTGTTTGTGTGTGCGAGTGTAAAATCGTCTCTTCAGGGAAATGACCCAATATCCCAAATAAACACATAGCAACACAGACATGAGTTATAATCTGGACAAGTTCAGCTATTAACTTTAGGCCTCAGGTCACCTCTATTTCTAAATGAATTTACCTCAGATTACCTCGTTTTTAATGAAAGACAACTGGTTCACAAAAATTCCCTAAATAATTAGTAACATTTTTCTGTATAATAACTAAAATACCACACATTCTGGACTATATCTTACATTGGATTAGAACATGTACATACTATCAATTCTGTGTTTTTGGAGTTAACTGTCTTGTAACATGCACAAACGCTTTTAACAATGAATACAGTTAAATAGGTTTTTTAACAGAATGTATATTATTTATGTCTGTATTTTTAAATCCTCAACAGCTGGAACCAAATTATATGTGTGTCTAAACAAATTCGGCGAATAAACCTGATTCTGATTCTGACTTTGCTAAAGTTTAATGCCTTTAAGTTTGTTCCTTATTCTATCCAAATAAGCAAGCCAGAGGTGAGGAAAAACCCTCTGAGCAGGCATGAGGAAGAAACCTTGAGAGGAATCAGACCCAAAAAGCAGATTATTTTTTTTATTTGACATGTTTGTACTTAGCTCTGCTAGCATAACTCAAATTGCATTGTCATAAATTGCTAGCATATCCCACAGCTAAGAGTTACTCGTGTGTATTCTGCTAGCATATCACACAATACGTTGTCATACTGTACTGTTGGCATATCCCACAGCTAAGAGTCTGTCATTTGAATATGTAGCTTTGATTTGGCTCAAAAGTAAAATTTATGCTTGCTGTCTTTTTGTTTACAGTCAGATTTAGAGTAAACATGAATATCTAGCTTAGTCAGGAATGTTGGCATATTGCAGTGCAAGTATATCATACAGAATAAAGAGGTTAAGAAGCTGTATAAAAGAATTTAGAAGTTTAATGCCTATAAGTTTGTTCATTATAATTCAAAGTTTATCCTTAATGAGCAACCCAGTGGCAACAATGACAAGGAAAAACTCCCTGAGATGGTATGAGGAAGAAACCTTGAGAAGAACCAGACTCAAAAGAGAACTCATCCTTATCTGGGCGTCAACGAATGTAAATTCCTCCATCTATGCCAAGCTTTTTATTTATTTTTTATTATTTTATTCAGTTTTTATTCAGCATCACAAATCACAAAATGCATTGTCATACCCGCTAGCATATCCCACAGCTAAGAGTCTGTCATTTGAATATGTAGCTTTCATTTGGCTCAAAAATAAGATTTCTGCTTGCAGTCTTTTTGTTTACAGTCAGATTTACAGTAAACATGCTTATCTAGCTTAGTCAGCAATGTTAGCATATTGCAGTGCTAGCACACCAGGCAGCATATCTTTCTATGTGTTGCTCTTCCGAAAACTATAGACTACATTTTGGTAGTCTCTGTTCATCAAAAGTACACTGTGATTTTGTTTACTGAAGCGTTTAAATGACTAAAAATACTATCTGCTGAAAAATCTTTGATGGTGTGCCGCACCATGACGTCAAGCAGAGTTACTTTTGCAACCGTGTCCAATTAGCGCATATCCTGAAATGATTTACACAACTTAAACAACACTGGTGATTTATTCACTTATTTAATAATGACTCGTCATACTTTCATATCCATTAATAGTTATGCTGTGGAGTGTCTACGAAACAAAATCATGTGTCTACCAGTCTTTTTGTTTCTATTTTATAAATATAATATCGATTTAATAAAATAAAAATAAAAAAGTCCCTTGTTATGCTACCAAGAACTCCCAAGTGTCAGAAAAGCTTTCTTTCTGCCTGTTAGAAAGACTGACAAAAAATTTAAATCTAAACAAATGCCACCTTACAGAAAACTGTATGTGTAATCAGTTTTTATGGATTGTTCTCCATTCAAACCCCTCTGAATCAGCTGTTGCTATAGAAACTATAACGTATTCAGACCAAACGCATTAACATAAACCTATAAATAGTTTTCGAGGTTTATTTACAGACAATCAGAATAAATAAGAGAAAAAGAAAGAAAATGCTGTGGTGTGTGTATATATATATATATATATATATATATATATATATATATATATATATATATAACCCTATATGCATTGTTTATGCTGTACAACACTGCATATAGTAGTGAAAGCTTGGAAAATGATACTATGTGCCCTGTATACACTCACAGGAATATTACCAGCACTTATAGTGCACCTGCTCTTGTCAAGAATTTCCTGTTCAGCGGTTTTGAACAAACCTGTCTGTGCCTATGGAGACGGCATGTTCAGCACACAAGCCTGTATGTTCTTTATGATATCAATCATACATGCAGCCTTCACACTGTAGCTCATGAAAAAAACAAAAAAACAACCACTGCAATTAAAAGAACCGGGTCCATTGAAAAAACCTGTCATAACTCATTCATTTAGACACAAGCTGTCTTAAGCATACTTGCCTAGAGAAGTAGGTTTATATTGAAGTTTGTTGGGATGAAATTGACCATGTTAAACTAGGTGTAGTGGCCTCCTCTGCCATGTTAATCTGTATTCTATGTGATTCTCATGACACGCCTCGGTCTCCGTAGTGTCGTGATACAATATGTCATATTCATGTAGCAGCAGTGGTGCTGAGAGAACGCGCTCGAGAAAGAGTTTAGCGAGGAGAAATCAATCTACATGTAAAATATTGGTCGCAAATAATTGCCCACTTTGTAAATAATACTATAATGATGCGTACAAATGCCAACTTGTATCCGAGGCACACTTTTTAAAATTGATCCTCATCACATCGTTAACTTTTATGCATAATAGAACGACAAAGGCATTTCATATCAAGACTATTACACCCGAAATCCAGTTGTCCTCCAAAACCTACAATATAAAAAGCCTATAAATCACAGCACTGGGAAAACGGCGGCATTGGAATGTCACAAAGGGGTATTGTGGGTAACAATCCAGGCATGGGAAAGACAGAAGGAGCTCGCTGGGGTGTGGGAATGGGTGCGAGTCAGGACTCTCAGTCCAAGCTTAGCTCACAAGGGATACAAACATAACGGCTGATTTGATAATGTTTGCCTTTGTACACTCCCGAGTTGTCATTTTGATTCAAATTATTTTTGTCGCATGTATTAAAATAGAAAATCTACAACTTCCTGTGCAAGCTTAAGCCAATTCAAGTATTCAAGAGGGTGATGCAAATGAAAGAATGATGCTACCGCGTGATGATCCCCAGTGACAAACAGCAATCTCTGAGGTTAATTATGTGCATTTTGATACAAAACAGGTTTAATGTTATGACACACAGTTTATCCTGCTAATGAGTTCTGATTTTAAGACTGACAATGTACCACTGTTCGGCTTGCTGGATTGATAAACTAAGTAATGAATATATTCTCCATTGGGAAATCTTTGTTAGTAGGCTGCGGTTGGAAAAATGAGTGGCGGCTCATGGTCCCATCACAGAAAGGCACGGAATCCTCTCAGGGACTGAGACAGCTGAATCAATATTATTGGAACTTTACTTATAGTTAACAATGTGCGATAATATTTATTTACACAATGTGCAATATTTTTTCACTATTTTCATAATGTATTACACACCTACCAGGCATAACATTCGGACATTATTCCATGGTGTGACTAACACTGATTATCTCTTCTTCATGGCAGCTGTTAAGTGGGTGGGATTTATTAGGCAGTATTTTGTCCTCAAAGTTGGCGTGTTAGAAGCAGGAAAAATGGGTGAGCGCAAGGATTTGAGCGAGTTTGACGAATAGTGACGGCTAAACGACTGGGTCAGAGCATCTCCTAAACTGCAGCTCTTGTGGGATGTCTGCAGTGGTCAGAGTCTATCAATAGTGGTCCAAGAAAGGAACAGTAGTAAACAGGGTCGCAGGGAACGTGAGGAGCAAAGGCTAGTCCATGTGATCCGATCTAACAGACGAGCTCCTGTAGCTCAAACTGCTGAAAAAGTTAATGCTGTTAATGCTCGACGAGTCACTGTTTTGGCAGGAAAAGAGGACCAATACAATATAAGGCAGGTGGTAATAATGTTATACCTGATCGATATACATTTGAATTAGAAAGTCTATTTCATGCAAATACTCTGTAAACCTTTTGTGTCTAAACCTGAGAAATGCACAAGAATTTCACTGTACATGTACTGCAATGTACCTGTGCAGATGGGAATAAACTTCCAACTGCATCCTATTCACCTTATCAATCTCATTCTCCCTTCCTGTCCAAGCTCCTTCTATTTTGAACGACGACTGAAACCTTGCATAATGGGTGTTTACTGCTATCTTATGACAAATCACTTGTTTTTACAACTGTAAGTCTCTTTGGACAAAAGCCTAATAAATAAATGTAGGTCATTTACAATAACAGAAGAACCGCATATGTAGAAGTAGAAAAACATTATAACCAACACACAAAACACATGCATGCATCGCTCAAGCTGCAGGTACTGCAATATCAGATTGACATTTGGAAAGGACAGAGCGAGCCCTCGATCCGACAACCTCTTCTAAAAATCATTCATCCGTTCATCTTTTACAATACGCTTTATCCTGGTCAGGGTTGTGCTCGAGCCGGAGTCTCTCCTGGGGAACAATAGGTGTGAGGTAGAAACACATCCTGAGTGGTCTGCCATCCAGTGCAGGTCACAGTGCTTCAGAATGTGCCTTATTGGAGAAGAATCAGGGTGGTGAAGAACAGTGGTGAAGAACAGTGAATCCCTCTTTAAGACAGGCCCCCAATCACCACCCTATCACTGATTTATTTTCTATTAAAGCAAATGATTACTCATTAATTGAGCGGAGTAGAACGGTATAAGGTGCCTTACATTATCAGCGTATACAGGTATTCCTAGATTTACGATAAAGATGTGTTCCGATGACATCATCTTAGCTTGAAAATATCGTAAGTGGAGACATGGCCTAGTCCAGGGGTGGGCAACCAGTCAGAGACCGAGAGCCACATTTTTGACCGTGTTACCGCATAGAGCCACATCATACACATGGGCACACATGAACATCACCCATCCCTTCCTCTAACACACACACACACACACACACACACACACACACACACACACACACACACACACACACCTCTGCTCAGCCAGATTAATTGTAAATGTCACACACCAACATAATGACAGAAATTGACTCCTAAGACCACAGGACAGTCATTTTCAACAATGAACACTGCACTGTCTCACACACACACACAAACTCTGTTTAACCAAGTCCACAAACAAAAATATTATAATTTACAATAGCGTTGTTCTTTTACTATGCATGTTACTTAGTTGGACTTTTGGCATCCTTGCCTTGAACAATCCCCTTCAAATCTGCCTCGAATTCCGTTGTTGCCACTCGAAGCAATTCTTTCACATGAGTGTCAGTCAGAACAGATCGATGCTTTGATTTCACGTGTTTTTTTTATGTGCGTGTTCATTTTGCTTAATACGGCATTTTCGTCAAATGCGCATGTGCGTGAGATGAATATACCGCTGGGGTGGGGCCACATGCGAAACCTGAATTGTGTCAGAGGGCCACACCAACGATAATATTTTAGGGATGCACCAAAACTAAAATTCAATTCAAAAGGCAATGAAATCCATAATTTTTTTGTGTTACGCCTTTTGCCTCGGCACCATCACTGGAAAACTTTCCTGCTTTTTCAAAAACGTCCGCTACAGACGGAGTGCGCATGCTCGGATTGACTTTACTTTTCTGCGCCGCGTTCTTCTCATATTTAGAATGGCAATAGGGATGTTTGGATTTCATGTGATAAATTAAACCCGACGTGGAGAAACTCTTTGCAGATACACCCCCCTCTTGAAATTTCAGCATTACATGTTTTGCACATCGCTCTCCGCACACCGCAGACATGTTGCTTTTATCCAGATAACCGTGTGCTGCTGCGCTTTTTTATTGTGTCATTACAATTGTGTTTCTGCAGTGTTGTTTCGGTGATTTAGGTATTTCCGAAAATTCTCGGTGCATCCCTGTAATTTATGATTGGCCTCATGCCAAGGTCTGATATACCGCAAAGTTTCCCAGTAGGGGCAAGCTAATTAAAGTCTTAAAAATACCGTATTGAAAGTAAGCAAAGCGAACACGCACATTAAAAATCAAACACACAAAAATCGATATGAACGTAAGAGCCGCATGAAACCGGTCAAAGAGCCGCATGCGGCTCGCGAGCCGCGGGTTGGCCACCCCTGGCCTAGTCTATGCAGGAGTCTTAAAAAATGGTGATCAGTATGGGGTAGTACACTGTTAAAAATTAAACAAATTACAGTACATCATTTGGCAAAACAGAACAAATTACACTACCATAAAGTATAAAACATGCCGAAACGTTTCTGACCCATCAAAATAACATCATTAACTTCTTTAGCAGTTTGAGCTACAGGAATCTGTCGGACCACACAGACCAGCCTTTGCTCCCCATGTAAATTAATCAGCCATGTCCCTGTCACTGTTTCACCACTGTTTCTTTCTTGGAGCACTTTTGATAGACTCTGAGCATTGTAGGCTGGGAACATCCCACAAGAGCTGCAGTTTTGGAGTTGCTCTGACCCAGTCGTCTAGACGTCACAATTTGTAAAAATTCGCTCAAATCCTTGTGCTCGCCCATTTTTCCTGCTTCTAACACGTCAACTTTGAGGACAAAATGTTCACTTGCTGCCGAATAAATCCCACCCACTAACAGGTGCCATGATGAAGAGATAATCAGTGTTATTCACTTCACCGCTTATAATGCTATAATGACATAATGTTATTCCTGATCGGTGTAATTTTAATGCAATGCAAACGCTTTAAGCTTATACTCCCTGTTACTAGACCGTATGAGAGCTGGCGCTTTTGTCTCAGAAAAGACCATCTCAGTGTGTTGGCTTGTTTCCCTCCCGGTATTATCGCGTTTGAACCCGCGAGCTTCCGATCAGGAACCCAGAATCTTAACCACTGAGCTACGTCTTCCCCTTGGCAATGAAACCTTAATCTGTCACAGGGGGGTTGTTTTACTCACACACATTAAATATATTTATCAAAAGCTTCTTTACACGCTTTTTATTTGCAGTATTATCATAATATGATGTATACTAACTTGTTAAGAGAGAAAACCGGTAGTTCTATGTGAAATCAGATATTGAGCACCCCCATATAAGCAAAATGGTATGATCCTTATTTCATAACACCTCTGCGATGATTTGACTGTGAGACTGATAGTCGAAGCATTGAATCTTCGACTATTCGGGGTCTCACCTAGTAAATTCAAAGACTTGTAAATTATATTTCTTTGAATTCTTCCAGAATTAGAATTTAGAGATTTGGACCAGACTGCTAGAATGAAGCCGAAGCCGAATCATTAAAGAGCGAGACGGCTCTCTTGATTGCCGTCTCAGCTTGATCTATGAGGCAAGGTCCAGAGGATCCGGTGTGTGCTTTCAGCTCGATAAGGACATCACGCTTGCTGCTGAATGGACTGTATTTCCTGCTGATCAGGGGTATAAGGGAAACAGGAGTTTGGGTTGCTTTTTTAAAATGGATCACCATTGAGACAGATTTGACAGCAAAAATGATTTAGGCACACAAAGAAAATTGGGATACGTTATACAAAGCATTTCTGAAGTAAATATATTCAAGTAAATTAAAAAAAAAAGACTGCAGATGATAAAACTTAGACAGATCAATGACCGAAAATAAATCTTGTAAGCAAAAGAAACCTGAGATCAGTTGCTAGTTCAGATGATAAAGCGTGTTATAAAGCTTCACAAGAAACTATACCTGCAGTCCAAACAACATCAGGTTTAATCTATTATTCTACGTTTTTGTAAGTGCTTAACGTTAAGATAAAAAGCAGATGTATCTACAGCTAGTTTCCAGTTTGATAGACTAACTAACTAACTTCAATCCAGAAGCTGAGCTGAAAGTAAAAAAATAGAGGATGTTACTTGTGGTTAAACTCTTATTAAACATCCTGTAAAAACCGTCACCGTTAATAAATCATGCTGGACAGAAACAAGTCGGTTGACACTTCGCTACGTCCTCGTTTCCTCCCAGGCGAGTCAGTCAGGCATTTGGAAGCGGTTCACAAAGAATCGTCTTTGAGCAATGCCAAGAATTTCGAGCCATAGAACAGCTCTGGTGGAAGCGTCTGCTCTAAAATCGTTCAGAACCGCGTGAGTGTCAGTTTCCATTATGTCAAAACACAAGAAACCTTTTTCGCATTTAAACAGACAAATTAGCAAAAATAAATGAATAAATACAAATAAAATTACTATACATCAACCAGGCATAACATTAAGACATTATAACAGTACGAATAAAACAATTAAAATAAAATGACTTTTTAATTTTAAATAACAAAAGTAAAGATATACAAATAAAATCAAATAAATCAAATTAACGCAATATTTTTATTTTTATTATATTAATTAAATTGAGTATTAAAATGAGCATATTGCTAGCCGAAAACACGACTTGTACTGTGCATGTGAGAAAACTCGATGACTTCCTGTCATCGGCAGCGTTTTTACGACAGTCCTTCGATATCAATATACATTCAATTGAATCAAAATAATAATAAAGTGTATTGGATTCATTTTATTCATTCAATTTTATTTGATGCATTTGATTTTTGCAAGGGCGAAGTGGAGACTAAACAAACTTGCGTTCTGCCACTTAATATGTTTGTGAGGGAACTTAGATTGTAACTATGTTCCGCACATAAATCAAGAATTGCATTTGGTACATTCGTCTGTACATTCGTCTGTACGCCGTCCCGACATTTTGTACGAACAAGTGTACTGTTAAGTATAAGTACTGACAGAGCTGCTGTTACAGAAAAAAACAACAACAGATTCTGACCAATCAGAGTTAAGGATTCAAGAACACTGGCATTACCAGAAAACGTTTACAAAATCTGTTTCACCCTGTATGTAAATGTAGACTAGTATGGTTATAGATGTTTATAAATCAGACGTTATTTAAGTGCGTTTTTTAAATGGTTGGAATGCAAACCTTCCAGCCAATCAGAAGTGAGTATTCAGATCGTGGATGGTATAAAGGAAAAAAATACATTTCAACATGCAGAATTCAGTCAGACAATTGTCTCCAATGTTGACAAACATCCCAGAGACAAAACTGCACTAAATACAAGATGCAAGTAGGACCAGTGTTCACTGTAAAGCATGACAAGGTGACGTATTGTGTACATGAACATCTGAGCTTGATACTTGTCAATAGCTAAGACCTTGTGTGCTGTCTGGATTGAAAAACTACCCAAACATGATTTGCAGGAGATCAAGAGCATTTGTGAAATGTTGGCAATACCAAAGTGACAATGACATCCAGAAGAATCCGGGACTGTGGATAAAGGCGAGCTAGAAAGAATGTGGAAGAAGCACTCCAGGAATTTCACATGCGTTTAAACGTCAAGGGCCCGAACGTTGGCTGGTGAGTACCATTCCGCGTCCGCACACAACTGAAAACAATTAGGCGCTGAGGAAAATAAAGTCGAGGCCCAATTCTGTGCCAAAGGTCTCCCCACAGGAAGGGAGCGTCTGTCACAGGAAGTGCTGCATGTTGGCCTCAGCTGGCGACTAATCTAATAAGCGCAGAGAAGCAGGGAGGGCGAGTGACGCTTGACTCCTGGGCCGTGCTCAGATTCCCTCTCCCGAGTGAAATCTGAGCGAGGCAGAGAGAGAGGACAGGGTGGGGAACATGGGTTTAGGAAAACATGTCACGGCTACAGGATGTCCTCATTGCACACACACCGACTCGGCGAGGGTGCAGGGGGTCAACGGTTAGAACGTGCTACAAGCAGGATTGGGTTATGGAGATATCTGAGAAGTGGAAGCGCCGTGTGAAAACTGATCCCATTGACTCCAATAAACCCAAGAGAGAAAGAAAAATGGGCTCTTGGATGAAAAGAATGGTCCAGAAACAGCTAGGGGATTTGCTTTCACATCAAATGAAACTGTGCGGTCCATGGAATAGCCAACTGGGGTTTTAAAACACTGACTTGTCCAAACAGAACCTGACTTTATGGATGATACCTATAATCTCTCTATTATTAAAACATTTAATTGCCGTAAATTCTTCCGAAGGTAGGTTTTCTATATAATCTGTACGAGCCTGAGGAAAATACTGCAGCGTTGTCTATAAGATAAGTAATCAGACATGGATGCAATTTTTTTGTGGCTTTGCGCTCATGTGCACTGGATGTGATTTTTTCAGTTCATTTCATAACTAATGTGCTGGAACATGAGGTTCTGTGGCACTCAAATGGCCAAGAAGGAAAGCACTTGTGACAGTGACACAGAAGTGCTTGTGTTTGCATGGTGGTAAATAATTAGATGCTCCTCGAAATGAAGTCTTATTTTGGAAATGTAGCTACATATAATACACCGAACAGGCATAACATTATGACATTATAACATTATGAAGGGTGAAGTGAAAAACACTAATTATCTCTTCATCTCATCATCGCACCTGTTAGTGGGTGGGATTTATTAGGCTGCAAGTGAACATTTTGTCCTCAAAGTTGACGTGTTAGAAGCAGGAAAAATGGGCAAGCGTAAGGATTTGAGCAAGTTAAAAAATTGTGACGTCTAGACGTCTGAGTCAGAGCATCTCCAAAACTGCAGCTCTTGTGGATGTTCCTGGTCTGCAGTGGTCAGTATCTATCAAAGGTGGTCTAAAGAAGGAACAGTGGTGAACCGGCGACAGGGTCATGTTCGGCCGAGGCTCATTGATGCATGTGGGGGAGCAAAGGCTGGTCCGTGTGTTCCGATCTAACAGACGAGCTCCTGTAGCTCAAACTGCCGAAGAAGTTAATGCTGTTGATGCTCAACGGGTCTGAACTGTTTTGGCAGCAAAAGGGGGACCAACACAATATTAGGCAGGTGGTCATAAAGTTATGTCTGATCAGTGTACACCTACACCTTTAGCTTGATCTCTGATGTTTACAAAGACACCTTCAAGCCTGGAGACTAGTTCCAGCCCTTATATGTTGCAGTCAACAGCATTTGTTTAATCACAATGAAGACAGTCCTGCGGTGTAAAATGATATGTCTTCGTTCTAAAAAAGAAAAAAAAAATCGAGAGGTTCATGATCAGGGTTTTTGGCTCTGAACTCCTGCATAAGAAAGCAGAGCAGGATCACTGTAAACTTTAAACTTTAGCAGGCCTCCATCTCTAAAAACCTTTTTCTGAGAATAAAAAAAAAATTCTATGCTAATAATATTTTTCTAATTTGCTGTTCAAGACAACTTTCAATCGACAACCGCACAGCGAGAGATTCTAAGCTTAGGGACAGAGCGCTAAAACGCTAACACGTTGCAACTTAAAGCCAAAAGCACATGTCGGAACCCAGGGGAGGTTCGTAGGTCAAGATATGACACTGCAGAGATCTCGTGATGCCTAATCAGAAGCATTTGGTCGAGCCTGAAGTGTACGAATTGGCAGATACCACAAGTGGCCCACAAGTTGATGTTTTTTCTCAAAGCCTGACATTTACAGCTTCTGTAAAATGCTCAATTTTTTTTTTTTTGCCAAAATCCCTACATGCGTTCTCATTCTGCACAAATTACCCATTTAGCATGCAATAACAAAAAGGCACCCCAAAGCATGACATTCGAAAACAACATAATCAACTCAGTCGTTAGTGACAACAATCTAATATTGGCTCGTGATTAGAGTTACTGCGGTTGGTGCTTTAATAACAAATTAGCCTCTGATCCAGCAGAACATTTGGGTTTCAAAATGCACTCCGGCAGCCAAATCGAATCAAACCTGGTGTAAAATGAGAGCTAATCGAATTGTGGAATATCAATACTTTGCTAAATTTGTGGCAGACTTAGTAGTGGTAGCTTAGTGGTTAAGGCTCTGGGTTCCTGATCAGGTTGGGAGTTCAAGCCCCGGTATTGATATACTGCCAATCTTGGAGCTCTTATACAAAGCCCTCAAATCTTTGTGCTCCAGGGGCACTGTATTATGGCTGACCCCAGCTTTCTAACATCGCTGGGATACATGAAGAAAGAATTCTCTTCACTGTGCTGTAAAGTAAATATGACAAACATAAAGCACCTTTTTTTCTTTCCTGAAACTCTTGGAAAAGAATGTAAATGATCTGCATTTTTCTCAGACAAACCCTCTAAATATAACACACGCATTCGTACATATGAAATCGATTCCTTGAAATATAAATATAAACCTATTAAACCTGTCAGAGTCTCAGTATTAATGCATGTAATTACACAAGACAACCAAAGTTCTGAAAGAGGAAAACATTTCCCCAAAAGCTAGAAATACTTCCAAATGATGTACAGAATTCCCCTGATCATAATGAATTGAGTTTTGATCTCGAATGTGCACAAATATACAAGTGTGTGGTACAGAATACAGTGACGTAGCTTATTTTGTATTTTGTATGTGAAAATGTATTAGATTTTCACTATATAGACAGTTAATGGGAAATAAACAGCCATATGTGGTTCATCCTCAAACTGAATGGCGGATTTTGGTGCTTGACTTGAGACCTGGCGCATCAGTAAAACAATAAAAATTAAAAAATACATTTTAGGTGGAGTTTATTTTTTTTTATATATCTAAATAAAGAAAGGACGTCGTGTTGAAGTTTTTTTTTTTAGGTTTTAATCGCCTCATTTACATTTTTTATAAAAAGGGTCAAACCGAAATTATATACAGTACAGACCAAAAGTTTGGACACACCTTCTCATTCAAAGAGTTTTCTTTATTTTTATGACTATGAAAATTGTAGAGTCACACTGAAGGCATCAAGGGCTATTTGACCAAGAAGGAGAGTGATGGGGTGCTGCGCCAGATGACCTGGCCTCCACAGTCACCGGACCTGAACCCAATCGAGATGGTTTAGGGGTGAGCTGAACCAGAGTGAAGGCAAAAGGGCCAACAAGTGCCAAGCATCTCTCGGGGAACTCCTTCAAGACTGTTGGAAGACCATTTCAGGTGACTACCTCTTGAAGCTCATCAAGAGAATGCCAAGAGTGTGCAAAGCAGTAATCAAAGCAAAAGGTGGCTACTTTGAAGAACCTAGAATATGATATTTTTCAGTTGTTTCACACTTTTTTGTTATGTATATAATTCCATATATAATTCCACATGTGTTCATTCATAGTTTTGATGCCTTCAGTGTGAATCTACAATTTTCATAGTCATGAAAATAAAGAAAACTCTTTGAATGAGAAGGTGTGTCCAAACTTTTCGTCTGTACTGTATATATATATATATTTGAAATCAGTGCACATGATTGTGGATTGGATTTGGGCTTCTCAGTATCAAATTTGTGCTTTTTTAGCACAAAAGCAACACTAATAGAAGGGTTTCCATCTGGACATCTATTGATCTGAAATCAGATCAGAGGCCAGAAGGAGATTTATTAACCATGAAGGATAGAGAGAGAGAGAGAGAGAGAGAGAGAGAGAGAGAGAGAGAGAGAGAGAGAGAGAGAGAGAGAGAGAGAGAAAGAAACAGAAAGCACTTAAAGTAATGGTGGTTCAATACCATGGCCCCCTATGGGAGCTCTACTGCTAAGCCATTAGATAAGTGTGTGTGTGTGTGTGTCTGAGATTTTATTAAATGCTCTGCACCACACATGCTGTTAGCTCCAGTGTAAAGTAAGTGTGGATTAGTGTGCTCAGCGGGTTCTTTAAACATCAACATGACCCTGATACATTCAACTCCCGAAATTGACTGAACCTGCTGCAAGAACTTCGTGAACATCATACTGCTACTCAATGTCTGTGTTTAGACGAATAACAAAACTCACACAAACACACAAAATCTTATCACACGTTCACAGGATTCTCCTCTCTCTCTCTGTAATTGTCACATTAGCTTTCAGAACATGGTGCTGTTTAGAAGCTGAAATCCTCTACAGCGTGAAAGAAAAAAAAAAAAAAAAGCCGTTCTAAATCAGTGTCACGCTCCGGACCTCCTCCTCCACAGTGCATGCAATATGATATCAACGAATAAAACGCACCTTATAAGAGATCTAAAAATCTTTTAGATATTTTTTGCACATGTAGCTATAGTAGAAAAAAATCCTTTAAAAAAAAAAAACAGCGATTGGCAGAAAGATGTGACACTTTGGACGGAGAAAAAGAGCGAATTTTTATAGAAATACTCTATTTTATATATTTTATAGTCAATCCAGATTAATCAGAAGATGTTCATTTTCTAGAATTGCAGCTCTGAAGATTTTCTGTTTATTATAATGCACTCATTTTAATACATTTATCATAACTTCTATAATTATTTCTATGACGCTCAACATTTATCAAAGCTGTGTCGTGCTGACTTCTCGAATATGTGGAAAAAGTCCAACTCTTTTTCTTTTTCTCATTATTAGCTTCAAGAAAGAACGAGTAAAGAAAAAAAGACTAGTGAGGAATGAGTTTATAGCAGCTCTATAATTTATAGCTGCAATAACGTCAGTGATAAAAGGGAATTGTTTTGCGTAAGTTCCAAAACATTAAATGAAAGTAAAAATACAGAAAACTATGAGGTGGTAGCTCAGTGGTTAAAGCTGTGGGTTAATGTTTGGAAGGTCGGGAATTCAAGCCCCGTTATCCCCAAGCTGCCATTCTTGGGGCCCTTAAGCAAGGCCCTTAAACCTACACAAACCACATTGTTGAGTTAAAGTAGAGACACTCAGTAAAATATGACCCCAGTAAAAGTGGTAAGTAAAAGTGTTTACAAAGGTAAAAACTTATAAAATCTATATTTTACATGTTTACCACAAACAGTTACCACAAACTTAGAGAGAAATTTTCCCTTTACTCAACCGAGGAAACCCAAACCTGTTCCATGCATGACAATTCCCCCTGTGCACAAAGCAACTCCATGAAAATACAGTATGGGTTACATGGGTTAGAGGTAAAGATCTTGAGTGCGCCTGCTATAGAGCTCTGACCTCAACCCTATAGACTTGTGTAGAAAAAACTTTCCATTTATTAGAATGGAAACTCTTGATGATATCAGCCATGAATCAGCCGCTTTACGTCATAACAACACGCAAGACGGAAACAATCGAGTGGACCATCTCAGCAGACAAAACAAATGAAAAAAGACAAGAGCAGGGGGGTGAGGTGGGTTCAAATCTGTGTTGGATAATTACATGGGATGGAATTCCAGGCTGGGATGATGACAACAGAACCACGGGCCGATGAAATTAATGAAACAAGAGCATGGGCCTGGGTTGAGTCTGAGCAGGAGCAAATCCGAGTTTATATCATATATCAAAAAAAAAAAAAAAAGCATGTACACACGGTACAATTTCTCTCCGTACTTTAACAATTACACTGTGTTTTCTTTTCTTTTATACGTCTGTAAATAAGACTAAAGTGAGTCAGACGGAAGCATGGACATGAGAAGAAAGCAGTATCTACAAGCTATAAAATGAGATGAAAGTGGTGGAAGAGGAAAGAAAAAGAAAAAAGCAGATGAATAGGTGTAGGAGTAGGAGTAGGGCTATGATGTGGGAAAAGTAGCTGTAAAGAGTTTAATGTTAGAGAGGTCACACGGTAATGGAGGAGAAGTGAGATGAGAAGACCACAGAGAAAAGGATGAGTTGAATAAGAGGAGAGGGAGGAAACAAAAAAACAAACAACAAAAAAAAAAAAACGAGTGAACTGAGTTTAGACAGGTCTGTCAGCCTCAGAGACAATGACGCAGATGGCAGAGATAAACAGATACCCTGTCCCTCCTCCAAACCTTTACCACACACACACACACACACACACACACACACACACACACACACACACACACACATATAATTACAGCTGAGCGGAGTGAGAACATCAACAATATAAAGTGCACTGAATGTACAGAACGAAAAGAGAAAGAACAACAAGGCAACGGGGACGTGATGTGAATGAATCATTTAGCAGGGCAAAGTGAAACAGACTGAAAAAGAAAAAGAGACGGAGGTGGAGGATCTGACTCACATTCACCTCATCACATTACAGAATCAAAGCTAAAGCTGGACCAACATAACACATTCATAAGCGCTGTATAAATCGTTCTGGAGGATTTCTGTAACGCTCAAGGTGACACCAATGTTCGTTTTATGACCGACATGAAAAAAGAGATGAGACAATGAATTCATTATTAATGAGGTCTGCAGTTTAATAGGAGCTGCCGTATGAATCGGTTTCATAATTAAGCTCCATGGTATTGGTCCATCTTTATCTGCAGTGGGTTTGTAAAGATTTGTAAAGATCTTTGTTGCAAATTCCTTTTCTTGACAGCTTCTGGTTGTGTTAGAGTTCTATAGCAGGCCAATCAAGATCTTCCAATCCAACTCAAAGCCAGCTGCAGATGCTTATTGATTTGGCTTTGTGTAAAGGGGATTTGTCAATTCAATGCTAGTGCCAGTGTTTTAGAGTTAATTGAGTAAAACTTTGTTACTGTACTTAAGTAATTTTTTTAGCTACCGTATTTTTCAGACTATAAGCCGCTACTTTTTTTCCCACGTTTTGAACCCCGAGGCTTAAACAACGAAGCGGCTTATTTATGAATTTTTCCTGGGTTTTTCCCGGTTTCACAAACTTCAAGCGTTACGGGTTAGTCAAAGAAACTTAGAAATGAGCATCAGAAAATAATAGGGACATATTCCTCGGTCTTGCACACATGCAGTAATAGTGGAAAAATGTGGCACCAGGCTATTCCCAAAATACCGCTATGCTCCTAAAGGAAGCGCAACATATTCCACAAGCAACTTTTACTTTCTTCTCAGGTACATTTTCAATATATGATTCAATGTATGTACCTTTTACTCCACTATATTTTAATTGGCATTTTGCATGCCAGCTTTATCCGCTGTGGCTTATTTACTCTGCATGAAAGGCGACATCGCCGTCGTCCTTTTTTATTTGTTGAATACTAACAGTTCTTCTACTTTTTTGACATAATACTATGATTCCGTAATTGAATTTTTGAAAGATCGCTTTTTTAAATATTATCTTTGTTTCATTCTAGAGGTTGTTATGTTGATGGTCAATTTTGTAATGAGGTGTACAAATTGATTTGTATTTCAGGAAATAAAATCTCAAACTGTTTTTTTTTACCAACACGTGTCTGGGGTCAACACGGGTTGAGGTCTAGTGCAGCTTTGAGCCTACGTTCAATATGAGTCAAATACTCAAGTACTGTTTTAATGAAATATTTTGAGAGTATAACAATATTTAATATATATAATATTTTATAATATATCCATCTATCTATCTATCTATCTATCTATCTATCTATCTATCTATCTATCTATCTATCTATCTATCTATCTATCTATCTATCTATCTTTACAAAATTATATATACGGAAATATAATCCAGAATTTCTTCATTCTACGTCTTATGTGAGTAGCCTTCAAACAAAGTGTTAATTCTCCAAAAGTATCTAAAGCCGCTAAAACAATGCCATGGAAACGTCTATAAACTCTATGAAGCCCCACTGACATTTACATTCTTTCGTTTTCATTTCATTGAAACATTTAAACCTAATGAGGAGTTGCCATTTTGAGGGTTGTCAATCGCTATGACACACACACACACACACACACACACACACACACACACACACACACACACACACACACACACACACACACACACACACACAAATATATTTTTCTTTCTCTACTTTAGAATCTACAGCACTTGCATACACACACAGATACCAGTTTCTAAAACATCACTTAAAGAGCATTCAAATACCCCAAGGGAGAAAACCCAACACCCTACACACCATTACTCAGTCCTGGAGCAGTTATTCCTCTCAGTGGTCCCAGATGAGGAGAAAGGAGAAAGAAACTGGACAGAAGGATCGAATTGTGGCTCTGGTTAAAATATCCGAGAGTGTGAGGGGATGACAGAGACGGCTAAAGAAAAGAAGGCATGCGATATAAATTGAGCGGAACGAGAAATGGAAAGAAAAATAAAAAGCTCAAAGTAATTTCCATTGATTTATTGTGCAGACGATTTTCATCCTGAGTGACTCAAATCTATGCTTAGGATTGATTCGGGGGGGCAAGTGCACACAAATGAATTCCTATAAATGGATACAGGTTTGAGGCTCCTATTGCAAGTGAAAGGAAAAAGACAATTGTGTGCCTCTAACTTTGTGGTAACAGCTTGGAGAAGATTCGCATACGGCTGAAAAAGTCAGGTGTCCCAATACTTTTGTCCATATAGTGTATCTGTTCACTTAATGTCTGAAATAAATGTCTTTAATCCTCCACTTATGCATTTATCCCACTATTATAACTTGAACTATATAAAAATTGTGTCCCAGAAATGGATCTCCTTCACAAACGCCGAGGTCAGCATTTCAGAATCTTCAGATGATCTTCAGAGAACGGTTATCGACATTTGTCAAGAAAAATGTGTAAAGGGGATGCTTCGAATTCCAGAATACAGCTTAACCATTGAGGGTTAAATTTCTTGCTCAGGGTTTCAGCAGGGGGGTCTCTGGTACTTCAGGGATTTGACCTCACAGAGTCCTGGTCAGCTACCACTGGATTTGATATCTGTATTGCATCATAGGCACCAACATTTCCAATCTTTCCTCCTGAGAGTCACATAGAATACAGATTTACATGGCAGAGGTAGAGCTGCATCAAAAGAAGGTCCGGTTTTATATTTTCTTCTTTTTCTTTTCTCTACAAAGGCCTGCTTGCGAAAGCAAAATCCTTGCATTGGATGTCCGAAGGCACTTAGGTAAATTGATGATTTGCGTCTGTCTGAACCAAAGAAATAAAAGTGATCTGCACCATATTGAATTGCAGAACATCATATTTCTTTTCCATTGCATTGTGTTGTGTTGAATCGAATCGAAATCGGATCGGTAGCTGCGCCATATGTAGCTTTAATGTATCGTATCGTTGGCAATGCCTCAGTTACGGAGATGCACACCACTGGTAATCCACTTTATATTCATTTGTCAAAGCCGTCCCCACAGCCAAATACATATTACATATCTCTGATTTTTCAAATTCCATATTAAAGCGAAATTGAATTGTACAAGTGCTTCACTAAAGTGCGCTCGAATTTCAGCGATGAGCCTGCCATCGGTCTTAACGGAATAATGACCCTGAGAATACAGAGAATTCCTCAGGCATCAAGGCCTGGTTAGGAGCCATTTGGCTTCAGATATGGAGATTTCGAGTACTTAAAAATGTATAATGCGTAACAAAAAAAAATCATATGATTTATGTGTTTGAGCCACGATGTGGTCAGTAAGTCTCGGGCGAAATATTAGAAGAGGGAGCAGCTGTTGAGCAGATGTGTGAGATGTGTGAGCATTTCCTTTTTCAAACAATACACACAAGACAAACTCATACTGATGCCTTATTGGTTGACTTGGTTACACCTTGTCAAAGGATTATATCTTGGGTGCACACACACACACACACACACACACACACACTGCAAGCTGAGCCTACCAGTATTGCAATAGTGGCTTTCTGCCAGGCAACCTGTGAATGAGAAGGCTGCCCAGAGCAAAAAAAAGAAAAAAAAGAAAGAAACAATACAATCCAGATCCTTCGATTCATCTCAGTGGGTCTCTGTCCCTCAGAGATGAAAGAGTCTTCATCTAAAGCTTCAATTTTAACTGCATTTGTTCAACGGAACAGCAATTTCTTTCTTTTCTGTCTCTCATAAAAACAGCTACAAGACTTGGTTAGCATTGCAGTGTGGCTCTCAGAATCAATTATAGTCAAAAGAAACCTGAACATTGAGTTCACTGTGTTAGCATGGAGAGAGAAAGCAGAGAACAGCACGACTCTGGCAAACTCCAAGCTTCAATTCATTTCCCAATCGCCAATTCTACAAACAGAGATACGAGCTGTAGTACCAAGCACACTTTTGTCCATATAGTATATAATTCTCATTATTAAAGTGGTAATACTGTTTATTTTTCTTTCTGAAAATTGTATTCTTTTGTTTGCAATGTCAAAAAAAGTACACTGTATCAACAAAAGTTTGTGGACACCTGACCCTGAGATTGATATTTGCTTTTTGAGCATCCCATTCCACATTAAGTTCACATTTCCTGTTATAATAACCTTCACTCTTCTGATGTTCCACTAGGATTTGGAGTAGGCATTTGAGCTCATTCAGCTTATTAGTGAAGTGTAGGTAGGTGAGGAGATCTGGGTTGCAATCAGCATTCCAATTTATCCCAAATGTGTTCAATAGGATTGAGGTCAGAGCTCTATAGCAGGAGATCTTCCCTTCCAATCCATGTCTTCACGGAGATCGCTTTGTGCACGCGGAAAATGTCATGCTGGAACGGGTTTTGGTCTACTAGTTCAAGTGAAGGGAAATTTTTTTGATCCAAAGACGACCTATACAATTGTGTGTCTTCAACTCTGTGGTAACAGTTTGAGAAGGAATCACACACGGAAGGAAACGTCAGGTGTCCCAATACTTTTGCCCATACAGCGTATATTTACATTAGTCATTTTTGCTACTTTTAATTTGATACCTGCTTAAAAATATTCATTTCAAATATCTCGGTCACTTGCTGCATCCGAGTCCTTAAAGTTACTCAATTTCAGAATTGTTATTAATATTTTCAAATATTGTGTGGAGTCAGACATTTCGAGTTACGAGTTACGTTTCGAACGATGTTCGTATCATGAATTTTGTTTGTAAGTTGTTACTGTGTTCGTTATTGATTAAGTATATCTCCTAATGATGTAAGAGCTATAAATACTATCAAATAAACAATAAAATATACTAAAACCAATCAAAATAATCGAAATGATCTATACAATATTTTGTATTAAGTAATAAAAAATAACAAAAATAAAAATAAATTTTTTAAGTGAATTTTAATTTTCACTTCTTCGACTCTAAATAAATCATAGTACTTTGGATACTTAAGTAGATTTGAAGGCAAACACTTTTGTACTTTTACTCAAGTGAAGGTTTAAAGGGAGCATTTCTACTGTTACTGGAGTCATATTTTACCTACTATATCTCTACTTTCACTCAACTCAAACACAAAGATTTATAAAAAGAAATAAAATGTAAAAAATGTATTACTTTAGATTTGTTTTGATTTTACTTTGGGGCTTAGACCCCTAAAAATGATAACTTTAATAATGTTGCTTATAATTTCCACTGTAATAAAAGTAATAAAATATCCCTTGGTGCTGCCTTTAGGACCCCAGGAGGTACCAGGACCTTAATATGAGAAGCTCTACAAAATAGATACGATTTCATCTTCTTATTAAACATTAAACATTCAGCAACTGATCCATCAGACACCAAAATAATCCACACTGTTAATAAATAAAACAAGGACACATATTTTACATTCTACATAAGCAGTAGTACATTCACTGCAAACAGCGAAGAAAAAAACGTCTAAATGTAGTGTTTAATCGTATTTAAATGCATTGATTGACTCTATAGAACATAAGTGCATAATAACATCTTGGGAAAAGTTTAAGAGAAGAATAAACTCTTGTGTCACCTCTGATCACATTATACGCTCACATACAATATAAGCAATTGGGAAGACAAATGCATTACTAGTCTATTATTTCTCGTGTACCTGCTGAAATTAATGCGCCATTGTTTCTGCACAATGTTGTTTGATTTTGTCTCGCACTCGCCAAATCGCAATTAGCTGTTAAGCTGGACCAGACAGCTAGCGATCACATGCAAAACACTACTAAACCTCTTTTAACCCTCCTGCTGATGATCCTGCTGGTCACATTAGCATGTGGCTTGTAGATGCGTTTGCACATACTTCTGTATGGTTTTTGAGACACATTCATGTTCCATTTGTTTCTGTGCAACAAACTAGCTAAGGCAAAAACACACAAGAATCGGACAGTGAATGTCTTGAAGGTTCTGTGGACAGATAAATCGACATTTGTGTCTCTAACAGAAGAACAGGAGAGAAGATGTTAGCAGACTGCCTCACCCCTACAGTCAAACATGGAGGTGGAAGCGTAATGGATTGGGGTTGTTTTAGAGCAGGGAACATTGGAGACTTATTCTGAGGGAAATGAACCAACATGGCAACCATTTAATATTTCAACCCCATGCAATTCTATATGGACTAATGCGGCTAATTGAAACCAACTTCTATGATTGAATGTCCTCCCAGTCACTGTACCAAAATCCTATTGAACTGCTCTGGGATGAACTGGATCACAAGTTCAGAAAGAAATCTCCAACTGGTAAAAAGCACCTTTTGAAAAGTATTTAAGAAGAAATGACCTGTCCAGATGCCAAGAGTGAATAAAGCCTAATTTGTGTGTTGAATAGACAAAAAAAGAACATGCAGGTGTCTTTCAATACTTATAAAACCCTTAAAAAACGTATCACAGGCACTATAATGCTAAATATTTAAATCCCAATCAGTTTTGACCACTAAGCAAAGTGCCATTAATACAGACCTTCATTTCTAATTTACCACAACATTTTTTGTTTTATGTTCAAGCTGCTTAGACTTTTTCAGTATCTCCCTCTGTGAGCACTTTCCGTCTGATGAACTTGAACTGGAAGCAAAGTAACTGATTCTCACCTACATAATATCCTGAATTTTTCAGTAGGTTTATAGCTATACTGCTTATACTTTTCCGTTTCTATGCTTTTCTACTAGAAAACTAGAACTACATTAAAAGCAAAACTGCACCCGATATCTCATATCGTAGAGGATGTAACACTGAGCTGTTAAAATGCCTAGCAGCATCAGAAAAAATGAATGAAATCATTAGGAATATGAAAGAGAAGAGAGTCGCGGATGGCAACAGCTGATCAAGGAGTCGGAAGAAAACCCAGATGGTTAGTTACACTCCATCATTAGTCATTTCTAAATTCTTGGTAAACTCACAGGGATGACATGATCAATCTTGTTAGGATATTTATGAGCATCTGCTGGGGGGAAAAAATAAATATGTTTATGAGAAAGCATCATAGCTGGCTGGAAGCTATTTCCTCTTCTTACCACAATGCTGAAAATCATCTGGATGAATAGCTTCAGTTAATGTTCACAACTAAAATTGTTTTTCAGAATCGGAAATCTTCCTGGATTTTCATGCACAATTAATCTCATGAGGTGAAAAACTAAAAACATCAAGTGAGCGGTAGTTCAGTAGACTGACACGCTCTATTAATGAGACAGAACTGAGAGAAATTTCTAACGGAAAAGCTTCGGTAACTCGGACACCCCCTCCTTACATCTGTGACGAGGAGAAAAAGCAGCTCAAAAGCATCTCCAACCTTGATGCTGATGGACTACAATGAAAGAAGACTTTTGTGTACCTGAGTTTGGGCAAGCGTGTTGCTTATTTTTGACATGACGCATACCATAATTGTCTACATTTTTTTGGCACTGACCATGGAAAGTACGGTTCCACATCCTCTGGGTGACCATGTTACCCTGCGGCTTCTGTCCTGACTGGTTCATGGACTCGTTCAGGGCGTGAGAGTAGAGCATCACTCCGTCGTAAAAGCCTCCGGCTATTATGTTCATCTAAAAAAAAAAAAAAAAGATAGAAGAAGAACAATGATGGTCAATAACCCAAACTGACTGCCTGGGCACCAGAGTTTAGTGGTTAAATGGATGAATTTCAGGTGATGCCATTTTTTCCGGCAGACAACTTAAAAAAAACAAAACAAAACAAAACAGTGGGTTTTAAATAAGATATTATATCTTCACTGAATATAAGCATGGAGTGCACATAACACCGTACACACCAAGAACACCCCACCAGTGGTAGTTCTATGGTTCCTATTCATTGTATGCAGTGATGGTAACATTTAGCTACCGTCAAACATTGTACATGTACAGTATATACACTATATTGCCAAATGTTTGAGGACACCTAGTCATAACTATGGTATGTGCTTTTTTGAGTATCACATTCCACTTTTAGTCCCCATTTCTCTTTCAATTCCCTCCACTCTTCTGGGAAGATGTTCCACTACATTTTGGATTTTGTGTTTATTCAGACACAAGGGTGTCAGGTACTGGTGTCGTGAGGTAAAAAAATGTGCAGTCCGTGTTCAAATTCATCCTAATGAACTACATATGGTTGGGAAAGTCGGGTGTCCCCATACTTTTGTCCATTTAGTGTAGGTTTAATAGCAAATAAGTGTAAGGATAAACTAGGTGTATAAACCAGCAACTGAATGTAATGTAAATGATTAGTCATTTATGAGAAACAAATAGAGTGAGCTAGCTATGATTGGAATTCAACATATTTATATATTTTTCAGCAGATTTTTCTATCCATAGCTTTAGTTTTAAAGAAGTTTAATCCACTTCATCACGTCCACAACATTCTGGTGTTTCCTCATTCCCATGGCCCATTTGAATTCAACTAGTTCAGGATATCCAAGAAGAACGAGTGCAGTGAAAATGTGATTTGACTACGGATATACTTTGAATCAAGCATGCTTTGTATATTGTGGTGTAAGTGGTATTAATTTGCAGATGTAAACAGTTAAAAACAGAAAAGAAATAGCGGATTGTGTAAGCAAAATGTTTTTCAAATCACTATTTACGTCTTAGTTTCCTTCCAATGCAAAAAACAAAACTATTTATAGATATACAGCTATGTTAAACGTTTAACTATCTGACAATGTTCAGTTTGTCCACTGAACATTCAAATGTTTTAAATAATATTTGTATTAGCTAATATTCAGCGTTAACTGTCATCACTTTAAGTACAACCCAAATTCCAAAAAAGATGGAACACTGTGTAAAATGTCAACAAAAATGTATTACATTTTTTAACTGAGAATATATATACCATTTTAAGGAGATAATAATGTTATTGTAAATTTAATGGCTGCAAAAAGTCTCAAAAAAAGTTGGGACAGGGCCATGTTCAACACTGTGTCACATCATGTCTTCTGTCCGTTTACATCTGGGAACTGAGGAGACCAGTTGTTGAAGTTTTGCGAGAGGAATGTTGACCCATATGTGTCTGATACATGATTCCAGCTGCTCAACAGTTCTGGGTGTTCTTTGTTGTGTTTTTGGTTTCATGATGCGCCAAATATTTTTAAATATTTGAAAGGCCTAGACTGCAGGCAAGCCAGTCCATCCCAGTTTAAACATTTGATATGTGTCTATATTCTATTGGGAATAAAATATGGGTTTATGAGGTTTGCAAATAATTGCATTACACAGTGTGGCATATTTTTTGGAACCGAGGTTATAACCTGTCGACAGTTCGCTATTTATACGCTTTTTCTCATCGTTCTTTAGAGTCTCATCTGTCACTATGTCATTTTTTATATATATATATTTTTTTATCATCTCTTTCCCTCAGCTCACTTCAACGTTCCCGTTCCCTCATTCCCTCATGCCGGCACGCTTGTTTCCATTCTTAATCACTACTGATGAATGAGAAAAATATGGGAGATGACAGAACCCTGAAGGAAAACACACAGGGCTATTACTCAACTCCGAGTGGCTTCTGGATTGCCAACTTCATCGAAAACCTACTCGAGCTGGGGAAAACAAAAATGAAACGAAAAACCACCTATCCATTATTTGCTCCAGCAGCCGAAAAACTACAAGGGAGGTCAAGATTATATGTGCATTAATATCCAGGTGCTGAAAGTGGAATTGCCAAGCACACATCAATCTCACATTTTTTTTATTTATTTATTTATGTAAGGCAACAGCTGGATTGAACTGAACATCCACATGTGGTTTACAGCAGGAGGGCCCAGCTGGGGGTCTGTATATCCAGAGCTCAGCGGTTTTTTTTTGTTTTGTTTTTTATGTTCTAGCTCTCTCTCTCACACACACACACACACACACACACACACACACACACACACACACGCACACACACACACACACACACACACACACACACACACACACACACACATTTACTTATTCATACTCACTTACTTATAAATTCTGTAATTGTATATGTATGCACATTCATTTGGGGTCTATTGTGAGTTAAACACAAAAACAATCATATTTAATCATATACGGCTGTACCGTAAAATTATAAGGTTATACGATCGCTCCTATATGTTTCGGTTTCTATAGTAACAGCACTCACACAGGGACTTGTATAGTGGAAGCTGCACATAATTTAAAGCTAATAATAAACTGCAAGGGTTCTTTTCATATAAGAGCACAGTGTGAGGTAAAAAGTTCTCTCACATTGTTTTCTCACTGTATTAAATCACAGGTTCCTCAGTGTTATACCAGGTCTGTTAGAGCTCCTCTGTACCAAACATAGTAAAATTTGTGGACACCTGACACCATGTTCTCCAAACTTTTTAAAACACAGAATTGTAGATCATATTTTCCCATCGCTGGAACTAAAAGGCCCCAACCTGTTCCAGCTTCCCAATGCTCCTGCGGACAAACTGAGCTCCATGAAGACATGGTGTGTCCTGCACAGACCTTTGACCTCTTCAACCCTGTTAAACACTTTCGGGATGAACTGCAACTGGAGCCTCTTCGTATCATCTAACATCAGTAACCGGTTTTACTAATGCTCTTATAGCTGAATGATCACAAATCCCTACAGCTATGCTCCAAAATCTAGCGGGGGGCTTCCCAAAAGAGTGGAGTTTCTTATAGCAGCAATGGGATTCCAACAGAAATGTGATATTCAACAGGAAGAAAATAGGTTTGATGGTTGCCATATAGTATATTTATATAATTTAAGTTTAAAATTGAATGTGTGTAGTAGATAGAAGGTTAAACTTGTGCTGTTATTATCATACTGTTTCACTCCTTATCTGTGTTTGGCGTGTTTCTTTGCTGAAAATACGAACGCAAGACTAAGTTTAGCATCAGCGGTTTCTGCACAACTCGGAGTGGAAGCAGAACAGCGGCGAATTGATGCTTCCACTCCCTGACAGAACAAGCAGTGGAACGTAAAGGAGAGAGGGGGGCAAAGAAAGAGGTGCTTCCAAAAAGAGCAACTGGAGAGAGGAAGAGAGTGTGAGAGAGAGAGAGAGAGAGAGAGAGAGAGAGAGAGAGAGAGAGAGAGAGAGAGAGAGAGAGAGAGGGAACGAAGGGGGAGATGAAAAAGTGAAGTTGCTATGGCAACTATAGACATCTGCTGCATGGACTCATGCACATTGAACATGTGTGTGTGACAGAGAGAGAGAAAGAGAGAGAGAGAAAGAGAGAGAGAGAGAGAGAGAGAGAGAGAGAGAGAGAGAGATAGAGAGAGAGAGAGAGAGAGAGAGAGAGAGAGAGAAAGAGAGAGTAAATGAAATGCAAATATATGGCAGAAAAGGAGACGTTAATGGAAAAGGTGAGTGAGAAGGGAGCAACAAGTACAAGTTTTAAGCCCAGGCTAAATCAGGATCATCATCATCATTACTTTCTATATACAGTGTTAGCATTCGATTCTATCCACAGGATTACATTTAAACCTGGATTCACTAGTGCCACATATCAAGGCAGCCAGGCAACGCTTAAGACAAAGTCAGAGTATAATCTCACACAGGTTCGTTTAAGCATTTTAGAGAAGGCTGATCCCCTAGAATTTTCAGCCTGAACCAGAAAAAGTCGACAGGACGGCCACAGAAACTCAATTTAATCTTAATAATGTAACATTAGTTAGTTGTGAACACCGGATGTGTTAAATTCTGGTTGTGAATCCTACAAACTCCAAACTTAATACGGCGGTTTTGACTTGCCACTTGATGTATATATATATACAGTACAGACCAAAAGTTTGGACACACCTTCTCATTCAAAGAGTTTTCTTTATTTTCATGACTATGAAAATTGTAGAGTCACACTGAAGGCATCAAGGGCTATTTGACCAAGAAGGAGAGTGATGGGGTGCTGCGCCAGATGACCTGGCCTCCACAGTCACCGGACCTGAACCCAATCGAGATGGTTTAGGGGTGAGCTGGACAAAGTGAGTGAAGGCAAAAGGACCAACAAGTGCCAAGCATCTCTCGGGGAACTCCTTCAAGACTGTTGGAAGACCATTTCAGGTGACTACCTCTTGAAGCTCATCAAGAGAATGCCAAGAGTGTGCAAAGCAGTAATCAAAGCAAAAGGTGGCTACTTTGAAGAACCTAGATTATGACATTTTTCAGTTGTTTCACACTTTTTTGTTATGTATATAATTCCATATATAATTCCACATGTGTTAATTCATAGTTTTGATGCCTTCAGTGTGAATCTACAATTTCATAGTCATGAAAATAAAGAAAACTCTTTGAATGAGAAGGTGTGTCCAAACTTTTCGTCTGTACTGTATATATATATATATATATATATATATATATATATATATACAAACATGTACACTGTATATCAAATATATATATATATATATATTATATGTCTAATAATTAAATATATAGTATTTCATAAAAATCTTTTCAAGGGACATTACACTTGGATATATTTGAGAGTAGTCAATGTGCAGCCTGTATAGCAGTACAGATTTACTGTCTTCTAAAAATAACTGTAAAACCTTCTTTTCTATAGTATTGTCCCTTGAGAAGATACTAAAATGGTTGCTGAAATGTGACTGACTTTTGTGAGATTTACAGATTACAGAATCTGTTCATTTAACATCTGGAATTCCGACAAAAAGTGGCTAAAAATATGTAAAGAGGAAGAAGAAATTAGTCTGCTATTATAGTGTGATGAGTATTGCAGGGTATTTCGAGTTGATGGTTTAAGTTCCACCGGGAATCAGGAGACACTGCGTTCTGGGCTTCTTTTTTTCTACCTGCCATTACATGATTCTGACAAACCAGCTACAAAAATGGTTTTCCTGACAGCCTAAAAAAGCCAAAATCTCTCAGTCTTGGCCTTCACTCAGACTTCATGTCACCTTCGCTGGAAAAATAGACAAAGATTCTGCAGCTTTGAAATGCTTTGAAGTATTTTAAGCACCTTCTTTTGAAAACTTTTAAAATATGTTCTTTAACATATGTTAATTGGAGGGTTAAATTCAAGAACCGTGAAGATGGATTTGGACTGAAATTAATATAAACAATTTGATAAAGTGGCTTATGGGCTGTAACTGTCATGAACAGTTTGACTAATCAACAAATTGGTTTCCATCAACAGGGTGTTTTTCCTTGCCACAGTCGCCACTGGTTTGCTCATTAGGGACAAATTTGCACTTATAAAGAACATTGTTATTTATTATTCATTAAGGAATTATCCATTGTTAAAAGTGGCATACAAATAAAAATGAATGGATTTGAATTGAATTGAAATTGTTGAAAATCTCTACTATAATGAACAACACAGAGACGAGAAAAGGTTTTCTCTTAACTCTCTGGTTCCTCTCAAACTTTCTTTTTCCCATAATTGTATAGGGACTAATCTGAGATACCAGAAAATATATATTCACATATACATTTATTTATTCCCGTCTGTTTTAGGACAATTTAGAGCTCTACACAAATACAAAAAGTATACACATTAAGTCAAACTTTCAGATTTTTAAAAAGCCTATGACATATGTTTCCCATCTAACTTTGGATTCATATATACTTTTTAGATATAATTTCTAATTTAATATTTTTTAAAGTTAGTTAAACATTAATTGTATATAAAATTTTACCTTTTAACTTTTTCTGTTAATTGCGTTTTGCTCCGGATGTGTTATTTGTTCCTTGTTTTGACATCTAAAGCACTTCGAGCTAAAATTCATTATTATTTTTATTATTATTAAAATTTGTCTTAATGACGGCTGATACCTGACTAGTGGAAGAGGCTTTAAAAATATCTATGCAAATGTCGTTGTGTTTTAAAACTGTTTATTAAAATGTAACTCAAAGTATTTGTCACAAGATACTAAAAAATGTGATATATATTGTGAAATTTCTTCATATAAAAATCCTGTAAAAAGTTTGGATTCACTGAGACTTTTAAGGGACGCATGCATGTTCCTTTTGTTCAAATGCACTAAACGAGATCATTTAACTGTAAAAAGAGTTTCCTTCGACCAAACAAATAAATACATTTACAGATGTTACACCTTATTTTGAAATTATTATTACTATTATCTCCTTTTTTTTTACTCAATATCTATCACCCTGGTATGTATGATTACTAGTATCGGCTCTCCACACAGGGTACGTGGTTTCAATGAAATAAATTATAAACAAGTTTACATTTTAAGCAGGGCTCATGTACGCTGTTCATTAGCTTTTTTATTCACAACAGAAGAAGAAAATGTGCCTTCATTCCTTTTTTTTTTTATTTTAAATAGAAAGCAGAAAAGGGAAAAATCTGATTTTTATTGTTTGTAAACACACAAAAAAAGAAAATGACTTTTCAAAGTAACATCCAAACTTGGAAGTAAAAGTAAATTTTCACTGGCGGTCTTTTCCAAGGAAGAAATGTCCATTCAAATATTATGATACAAATGAGTGTAACTTACTGTATTCAGAGATTGCAGACAGTATAGTAGAACATGAGTTAAATATAAGGTGGTGTGGGGTGGGGTGGGGTGGGGCAGGAAAGGGCAGGATGGGGCAGGGTTGTTTCGGCTTGTTCTGAAATGTGCACAGAATACCAATATAATAAGAGGAAATGTGTCTGACTCCATTTACTGTTATTCTCTCTTGCTTTTAAAAAGCACATAGTGATCCAGATGAACCTCTTGGAGTGAAGCCAGAAGGTTTGATGAAGCCACTGATAGATAATGTGCCCATGGTCGGTTAGTTATTTTACATCCAAGTTGTTCAAGAGTACCAGATAACCAAGTAATTGGTTAATAAACCAAGTATATTTAAAATATTTTCAAAATCGGAAACTAAGGGAATGCAACAAACATGGATCAAAAGGTTGGTGGTTACTGAAAAAACGAATTTATTCTCATAGTTCAGTTTCTACAACCAGATTTATCAAGAAACGTCTAACGATCACAGTCTAGGGTCATTATTTATGGATTAATTAGCAAAAAAAAAATATGAGGTAAAGATGTGTGATGAAATAACAATCAACACTGTGCTATTTTTATTGCTAACTAGCTACGCAATAGCTAGTCTGACTGACTGAGAGTTAAGACTGCACATGGGCACTAACCAAATCCGATATACATACATAGGCAATGCTATGGTTTATTACATCACACCCTTTTGAATGGATCCGACTTAAAATCAAAGCTGAAGCATTTAAAGTGAAAACACCGAAGCTAATGCTATCAAGTAGATTCAGCCATTTGGGACGCGGATGACATTTTAGTAAGAGACCTAATGAGACATGCCTGAGCATATGGAACAGAACCCGAGTAAAAAGTGTCAGAGAAAATGCGGCTCGTGTCACGATCCCTACACACATGACACAAATCTGGACCTGCTTCATCTCATTGTCATGTCACATTTTCACCCTTGTGTCTCAACCTCAGGCAAGCGTTTATTCCCCCGTCTGTATCGCACCTGTGTCATCTCTGATTACTTCATTCTTTACTCCTGATTGCCATTCCAATTTGTGTCCCTGACTTTAACTGACCTTGATTTGTTCAAATCCCTGCGACTTTAATTAAGTATCTCGCATCGGAGGCCTCACGCCTGCTTACCAACACTTCCTGTCACTTCATTACCTGCATTTCTTTCCTCAGCTGTCTTACTTTCCTGCCCTTACTCCCTTGTTTCCTGTAACGGCTGCCACAGCTCCAGACTCCCACGCTCATTCGGTCGGAGCCACTCTCGACTAATTCGACATCCGCCATTCGATTCTGTCTTATTAATAATAAACAAATGCTGCCTCTGCAAATTCTTATAGACAAAAAGCAGGCCTGTCGAATATGAATTAAGAGCCACTGGCTATGGAAAACCACATTTCACACAGGCATAAGATTAGACGCTAACCCTCAGAACACTGTATAATTGCATGTTGTAATTTATATACCCCTCTTTTTTTTTTTTTTTATAATTGTAAAGCGCGTCAGCGACGTTATAACAGACAGATTGGAAGCCGCAACTCTGGGTTTTGAGAAATGTTCTAATGAAACAAACCTAAAATGTGAATAAAATCAGGCGATTAGCAGACAACAGGACCGAAACAGTAGCAAATATCGATAATAAAAACCAGATCGTAAACAAAATATCAAACATAGAAAAACAAGAATTGGTAATGACTGCGATCAGGGCAAACAGGGCGTATTCTCATTAGAAGAATGATGGTGGTGTTTCTCATTAGAAGCTAGGTGACCGAGAACGTGAACTGTAAAAGGATAAAGTATGATGTGTTCACTTATAATTAATAAAAGATATGGCAAATAACAAATTGCTGTAGTAAAAAATTATTGGGGAAATATTGTAATCAACCTGGGTTTTTGAATCTATTAAAACAGTCATTTCTGTTATAATAATTTTCAAAAACCTATTACATATTTAATTTGATATACACTCTGAATTATTACATTTGGTGAATACGTACTTGATAGTTAAATTCATAAGTGAGTGAGGGAGAAGTCATTTGAGGGCCTGCTCACAAAGCACTTCATTAGGATTTCCATTAGTGCTTCTGACCAGGGTAAAATCTTCTCTTTATAAAGATATTTTCATGATTTAAAAACAGACAATTTTGGTTAAAAAAAAAACCCCCAAAACATATTTGACTTTTCAGGACCATAGCCACAGTATGTGGTTCTTCCCCAAACTGTTAACACAAAGTTGGAGCCAAATAACTGTATAGGATTTCTTTTGATGTAGTAGCATTAGATTTTCTAGAAGACCCAAACCTGTGCACAAATCCAGCTCCAGGAAGAAATGCTTTACATAGCATGGAGTGGAAGATCTCCTGCTATAGAGTTTAGAACCCTATTGAACACCTCTGGGATGAAGGTGATTGCTGACTGCACTCCAGGCCTCCTCACCTCACCTACATCACTAACTGATTTTACTAACACCCTATTTTTTATCTTTTCACCCTATAGATTTTACCAGCACAATTCTCCACAGAAATCTAGTGGAACATCTTCCCAGAAGATTGGAGGTTATTATAACAGCAACATGGGGGCTTAATGTAGAATGGAATGTTCAAAACGTACATACAAATTTATACAGTCTCTCTATAAATGGGTGTATAAAGGAATGTACTTTTCCTCATAAATCATACAATATTGCAATTCGATACTGAATACACACATGCAAACGTTTTGTAGACATTTAAATATCCTTAAAGCTCATATGAATGTAGACATTGTGATGTACACATCTGTAGTGTAATTGTAGTGTAATCAGTGTAAATAAAATAAAACAATGTACGCCAAACTATAAAAAGCGCATGCCATATTTACAAGGATTGTCACACAGTATCACAAAATCCACTGCAAACGCTACACAGGAAATTGATTCAATGACATTTATTCCCTCTGATGTTCTGTTTCAGCATATGCTGAGGGAACACACAGCACTGGAGCCCGAATAAAGTTACGCCAGAATGTTTCTCAACGTTGGCCTCCTGAATGGTTTCAGATCTCTGGGAAAAACAAAGAGCCATTGTGTTCCCTGTGGAGGTGTCGAATGGAGCCAATGGGCAAAAACCCTTCAGGTCTGAACTGATGTTTCGGGTAAATATGGAGTGCTTGGAAGACACACCAAGAACGGGAGAGATGTAACATTACTTTGAAACCGAAATAAAAATGATTTAATACAATCTCCTAGTCTTTTTATGCCTCCAGTTTCCAACAGACATTTCCATTGATAACATTCATGCCCATGAAAAGACTTTTTTTAAGCTAGATTAAAAAAAAAAAAGAAAAAAACTATATCCCACTTTTAGCTCGCATATACGAATTGAGGCGCTCTCGCTAGTTCATTAAATAAAGAAGTAAACATTTAGTGGGTTTTTTTTCCCAAGCTTTTAAGGCTATATTCATGGTGAACGCAAGGATTAGTTATACAAATATTAAACTAAATAAGATGCTTAAGATTCATTTTTTCCAAAAACCTCATTACAAACTTGTTTAAAAACCTTTTCTAAAGTATTAACAGTAATAAACGAATTTTTCAAAGTGGTCGAAGTATTACAGTCCAGCAAAATATGTTTAATGGACTTTGCACAGGACAAACAGTTTGAGGAATTTTCTCCTGATTATAAAAAATGCGTGTTAGATGCCACCCTTATAAATGCTCCGAAGCGTTTATTCCTTTTGTACCATGACAATTTGACTGCTACAAAGTGCTGACACTGGAGACTCCTTCCAATTCGTTCCAATTTGTTTATGTGAAGCTTTTGCTACACAAGCCCAAGTCTATACTGTTGCTATGGAAACAATAATATATTAAAGCAAGTGAGTCAGGATAAGCCTGTAATTTTTGTCTAAACTGGTATAGAAAACAAATCAATTCACCGGTGTATACAGTAATAACAATTATTTAGACTTAACCAGTGGGAGGTGGGAACCTTAGTGCTTAAGGCTCTGGGCTACTGACAGGAAGTCAGGGGTTCAAGCCCCAGTATCGCCAAACTGCCACATTTGGTGCCCTTGAGCTCCAGGGGTGCTGTAATGTGGCTGACCCTGTGCTCTGACCCCACCCTGCTGACATCGATGGGATGTGTGAAGACAGAACTTCACTGTGCTATAAAGTACATGTGACAAGTATAAAGCATTTTTTCCTTTTCTTTCTTTTCTTTTCTTTTCTTTCATTTCTCTTTCTTTTCTGTTTATTTCCAAATGATTTTAATTATGTCGCATAGTCTCATTACTGAAATGAGCTTCCAGTCCGGTCTGGGAACGGTTGCCAGATCCTGGCAAAATACCTTCCTGCTTGTATAAAATTGTAGACTTGTAGATGTTAAAAGAAGGTTCCGAACTATGTCACAGTTCAAGTCTGCTTTATTCTCATAATCCTCTCGTTTTGCTGAGTGATACATAATAATGGATTATACAAGCTGACCCATGAGAAATCGGTAAATTGTGCTCAGGCTGAAATGATTCATTGTGTATTAGAATTAAATATAAATCTAATACCTGAGGCAGGAAGGTCAGTCGGGTTTTTTTTGTCTATTCATTTACTATATAACAATTAAAGAGTTTCCTCTTTAAAAAACAAGCATCCGTCTTTACATAATCATTTTAAAACATATGGACTATAAAAGTCTCTACGAATTTACATGATGCACCATGCTTTTGAAAAACCTTGCTCAAACCCCCCCAGACACCACCCCCCACTATCCGTCAGTAAATATAGTTCCTTCCAACATCTCTGTAAAAAGGAACAAACCTGACACAAATGTACAGCACAATGGCTCAGTCAGGATGAACCTTTAAGTTCCCCGGAAACCATTTTAATAAAATATAGAGATTTTAAATATGCTCCTAATACTTTAGAAACCAATCACAATTTTCTAGCAAGTTGTCAGACAACATTAACCATGATTAACAAACGTCAAAAATAAATAAATAAATGAATGAATAAATAAATAAATATAATACAGATATTTGGCTACATTTCCTCTCATCTCTAAAGCTTTCTCCTGTTTTCACTTCTAATTCTTATTCACTTTCATCCTTAACAATTCCATGCTTACCAGCGAGTCATCCATGCTGAAGTTGAACATTTTCTTGGCATCTGTCTTCAATCGGGACACGAAGGTTTTGTATTCTGCATTCTGCGGCTCTCTGTAGGTCAAAATCTTTACACTCTGAGAATAAACGAACAAAGAAAACCAAAGTAAAATGTACTGTATGTGTAAGATTTTGATAATATATATACATATTATATACTGTATATATAGTCAAGTCAAGTCAATATTTCTATAGCGCTTTTCACAACAGACATTGTCTCAAACCAGCTTTACAAAAATCAACAGTTTTTCAACAGTGTGCACATATATATATATATATATATTATATATATATATATATATTACAGTACAGACCAAAAGTTTGGACACACCTTCTCATTCAAAGAGTTTTCTTTATTTTATGACTATGAAAATTGTAGAGTCACACTGAAGGCATCAAGGGCTAGTTGACCAAGAAGGAGAGTGATGGGGTGCTGCGCCAGATGACCTGGCCTCCACAGTCACCGGACCTGAACCCAATCGAGATGGTTTAGGGGTGAGCTGGACCAGAGTGAAGGCAAAAGGGCCAACAAGTGCCAAGCATCTCTCGGGGAACTCCTTCAAGACTGTTGAAAGACCATTTCAGGTGACTACCTCTTGAAGCTCATCAAGAGAATGCCAAGAGTGTGCAAAGCAGTAATCTAAGCAAAAGGTGGCTACTTTGAAGAACCTAGAATATGACATTTTTCAGTTGTTTCACACTTTTTTGTTATGTATAAAATTCCATATATAATTCCACATGTGTTCATTCATAGTTTTGATGCCTTCAGTGTGAATCTACAATTTTCATAGTCATGAAAATAAAGAAAACTCTTTGAATGAGAAGGTGTGTCCAAACTTTTGGTCTGTACTGTATATATATATATATATATATATATATATATATATATATATTATATATATATATATATATGCCAAAGTCTGGTGGAACATCTTTATAGAAGAGTGGAGGTTATTATAACAGCAAATGGAGACTAAATGTGAAATGGGATATTGTAAAAAAAAAAAAAAGATCACATACAAATTTTATGAATGTTAAATATCAAAATATATATTTGATTATATATCAAAACAGAAGATGAACATGAACAAAATAAGTTCAGAACTGACCTATCTATGGTCCCCTCACTAGATGTAGTGAAAAAAATGTATAAAATATTTGCTTTATGTATTTCTGAGCATCTTATCACACTGTTGTCTGGGTGTCCGACCAGCACCTTCACTATTAATCAAAGAAACTGTTCAAGAAGTCTGTTCAGGAGGGTTGTGTTTGTCATTCACCAGTGCTGAGCCCAATCAGTTCCAACAAGTAGGTCTCTACCAGCACAGAGCATGTCAAGCAGCCTCCCACAACACCAACCCTGACAGGCGAAGAAATAAATAAACTACTGTCCATAAATAATAAACATTATTAAAAAAATCAAGCTGGTTTGTTCTTAACCATTTTTCTTAACCGTTTTTCTTCCAGATGTACACACACACACACACACACTCCATTTTCTTTTTAAACTCAGCACTGTTCATCAGTGAGGAGCATCTTGCTGTCCTCAGTGGAAGTCTACCAGCTGGAAATGACAGAACAAAGCGCTGTTACCATCCTCCTGGCTCTCATCACACACACACACACACACACACACACACACACACACACACACACACACACACACACACACACACACACACACACACACCCATAAAGACCTCGTCTGCTGTACACCACTTACAGCTTTATTTATGCGCACAGTATATAAAGGAGAATCTAAGAAACTGAAGCATGGCCTTGCAAAAGATAAGATAAAAAAAGACAAGTGCCAAAAGCGCTTTAAGGAATTCATAAAAAGTATCATTACATAAACAGGAATGATGATGGAGATGAATTCTGACTGACCGCAGACATCTTTCAATCTCACACTGATATAAATACAGTAGTATTATAGTACTGGATAGTGATAAAACAGAGAGAGAGACGAATATGAACACATTACTCAGGTCAAAAAGATTTGCAAAACAACCAAAAAATTGGGAAAAACATGCGCCAAGCCCCAAAAATACTAAATACAAAGTTTTTAATAATCTGAATAGCAAACCGTTGGTCAGGAAACAAGTCGGAATAAAACAAACGGTTCCTGAGACTCTTTTGTGTCACCATTTAATTGGTGAACAATTTTTGGTAGAAAAAGTTATAAATAAGGAAATTCACTTACAGCATTTCACAAAATTGAGTACACCCCTCACATTTCAGCAAACATTTTAGTATAAATTAATCCATCTCTCCATAAGGCGTAAACATGTTTAAAAAACAGAGCTGGAAAAGCTACCCTGTTCTCACTTACTTTATCCATCTGTTCAATTCTTGCTCATTTCCTGACCACCTATTTTGGGATTGGGCAATTTGGAATGCCCAGACGTGTACAGACGTGAAAAAAAAGCTTACTAAAACAAACATCTACACAGTGTTGATCAGAGACTAGCTAATGGTCTACAGAATCCACAAGAGCCTAGAGGTCATAGGACAAAGATAAACAACGATTAATGTGTTCTGGCGGTTGGTTAAGGCTATTAGTCGGTTTACATTTTGTTGTGAAACAGACTACACTATTTAAGCCAAAATTAATATTTAAGAAAGAAGGCTTCGCCAATTGACCAATCTTCAACAAACACCAAAGTCTTGACTTCTGGTTTAGGCTACATACAGAACAGATACAGGAATTTACAGACACAGATAAGTGGCATTGTGTTCCACCTCAAGTGGAAAGTTATAAGCTCTGACTCATGAACGACACCAGGGGCCAAACTTCTGCCCAAAGTGTATAACTCTCAAATCCTCAGCTTGGTGTATAGATTAAATCCAGACTCCCCTGTTAGTGTACCTGGATAACTGTTTGCCAAACTGGCAAAGGTCACCAAATGCAAATCCTTGTGCTCGGTATGCCTTTATTAACAATTTAAATCAGAAGACTAAGCCTCCCAGCGGCGTTCAAGTAGTGTTTTAGACACGTCTACGCTGCTCAGAGTGTCATACAGCTCCCTGGGGTGAAACTTGCGATCATTTGAATCAGCTTGGAGCTTGTTAATTGCTAAACAAAGGCCGGCGTTCGTTTTAATCATCGGGAAATCATTAGGAATTATAATGAATAAATGATAAAGGCCACATTTTTTTTTTTTTTATTATACGCATCGACGTTCTGCGGCCCATGACTACTGCAGTGTCAAAGATAGATTTGACATAGGAATAACACACGACATTGTGTGTGTGTGGTTATAAGGAAATATTTAATAATGAAGTCATCCGATTGGTTTCTGCATTTTAAACTATAACAAAGCGATGCATTGTTCATACGGATGATGACTAAGACTCTCAATCTTTGGTGAACCAGATGTCTTTGGATTCCACCAAATAAAGAACGAGTGAAACCGCTATTAAAAACACCAGACATTAAAAGCTGACTCACTTTAAAGGCTTCCTTGACAATGCGATCGTCTGCGTCTCCTTGAGCCCATGGCTTAGCCGGACTTCTCCGCACACTCTCTCCAAACAGATCGATGAAGAAAAAGACGTATTCCTCTTGGGGAAGCCGCTGCTTCCTGAACTGCACCATCAGCTTCCTGAACGTCTGCAGCTTACAGCAAACGTACACAACTGGGAGCAGAGGAAAACATTTGTCTTAATACAGGGCATGAAAGAAAGATGACATGATTTAATAAATAAAGATAAGCAAGAATTGCTTTCGAATAATTTGACTCATTTCATTCAATTCTTATTAGGTTTGTGAATCGTTTTGCTCCTTTCTATATATTGATGCATTTCGAAAAAACCAAACAGAACAGTTTATCAAGCTTAAAATGAGTACAATCTTTAAAATAAAAAACAGACACCAGACTTTTCAAGCCATATCAGAATCAGAAATATTGTCGAGTGCAGGAGAAAGTTAATGTAAAACAGACAAATAAATAATGCACTATATATAGAAGTAGAAATATTGTTTAAATGACTGGACAGATATTATTCACACGTGTGCAGTTTCCAAATTGACTATTGGATTATATGTATAAATTGTCAGTTATGATGGAAAATGTGTCGTTATGAATATTTTAATTGTTCATGCTGACATATGAATCTTATAGTCAAGTGTCCATAAACCTTGCTGATATTTGTTTAATAATCCTTCATAATAAGACTACATAAATCCAACTAAATTTAAGATATTCTGCTGAAAAGAAATATCTGGACAAAAAAAAAACAACTACAAATAAACAATAAAATACAGTGGAACCCGGTTATGTCGATGTCCTAGGGGGTCGCCAAAAAGCATCGAGGTAACCGATGATCGAGATAAACGAAAATCAAAATGGCGGCAATATATTAACGTGCTTGAAATTTCTTTATGTACATGATGTGCGTTAATAAATAAGAATGTGCATGCACGTGTTTTTGAAGGGTTTTTTTACACAACAGCGTTGCCGCGATTTGTTTGATGAAGGCATGCTATAAAAATACATACAGTACATGTTTATTGTTTATAAATTGTATGTTATGATTTGTTGGTAACATTACCAGTTGTGTTTTTTTGTGTTATTAACAAAAGATAGTAAAGTGACAGAAAAACTGTTTGTAGCTGCTATAACATAAGTGGTAATGAGAAAGTTATGCAATAATTTTGCATAACATTTATTATAATGTAATTGGGATTACAAAAAGTTGCTTGTTAGTAAAAAACGTTTTACTTTACTGTAAAATACCATAATGTATAATTTTTTACATTAATCTTGAGGGAAATCTTTTAGTTTAGGAAAGCGTAGCTCTGTTTATCCAGAACTGTACTCTATAGTAAAAAAAAAACATCTCAGAGGTTTTCCTCAGACTGCCACACATGTCCCAGATTTACCCTGAGTCATGGTGGAAATAGAAGTCTAGTGATTATACCCGTCTGCACAGTTAAAAGCTCCAAGATGGTGGGGAGGATTAATAGATGACATTTTTGACCTTTTCTCTTCTGTTCTTTCACTCTCTTTTTGCACTTTCTAATTACAAGCAAACCAGAGATGGACAAACTCTTTTTATCATTTCAAGCATCTTTTCTACTTAAAATTTCTGAGCCACAAAGTATATACTCTGTATGGAAAAAAATTGTGGACACCTGACCATAAGATTGGAATGATTTCTAAACATCCTATTCCACATTTAGTGCCCATTTTCTGTTATAAGAACCTCCACTCTTCTGGGCAGATGTTCCACTCAATTTTAGAGTTTGTTTGTGGAGATCTCATTCAGCCACAAACTCAGTTACTGATGTATGTGAGGTGAGGATTCCTGGGTTGCAGTCAGCATTTTAATTCGGTCCAAAGGTGTTCAATAGGGTTGAGGTAAGAGCTCTATAGTAGGAGATCTTCCACTCCAACACATTTAAAAGGATATATTTATCGAGCTGGCTTTGTGCACAGGTGCACTGTCATGCTTGAACAGGTTTGGTTCTCCTAGTTGAATGAATCGCATTTTTAAAGACATCCTATATAATTGTGTGTCTTTGACTTTGTGGTAACAGTTTGGAAAAGAACCACATGTGGCTGGAGACCTGAGGTGTCCCAATACCTTTGTCTATATACAGCTAAAAAAACATTTTTTCTGTGGTAGGTCTTAAAATAAAAAAGTTTTTCTTCACTTGACATCACATAAAACAAAGTCTATATCATATATAACCAGCAATACTTCATTCTTCTAATGAAACACCACATCTAGCCACCAGTGTTTCCAGGTATTAGATGACAAATTTGACTACCATATAAGAGATGAAATGATGCCCTCTCATCCCCCTTCTTGCTAATTTCCCTGTCACACATCCTGTCACCTGCTTTTATCTCCTCTGTTCAAGTGTGGCTCTGAAAGCACCCATTACTGCTCAGTTATTTCGTAAATAATTGATCAGTGAGGAGTTCCATCTGGCAAACACACTGCTTAGGCTGCACCTGCTTCCGTACATTTTTTTTTTTTTTCTTATTCAAGCGCAAGCATATAAAAACAGATTTCTTCCACACAGCAGCTGATTTACTGCACTGCCCGCATGCTTTACTTACACAACTTAAATGCACAGCTTTTTTTCCTGCTTAGAAACTGCGTAACTAAGCAATAAAAATGCCTCTAAAAGCTATTATGAATGTGTTCTCCTCTATCTTTGGGACGCATTCTTCATTTGAGTACGAGTAGAATTTCGACAGCCGGGTTGGAAATGTTTAAATTTTTTCCCCTCCATGGTAAAAGATGAAAAACTAGGTTTTATTTGTGTGCAAACTCTTATTTATAGCACAGGGAAAGAGGACGTGGTTACTGAGAACAACGAAGCGTAAGCAAAATAAAAAATACGAAACAATAGACAAATTATTCGTTTTATACTGCTTATTTAACTATTAACTAGGAATACAGCCATACAGATTGTGGTGCTCATTTTCTCGTATTTGTAAAAAAGACATTATTCTCGATGATCAGCAGCGAATGTTCACTGATTAATAAAAAAAAATGAAATGAAAATACAAAATATAAAGCATTTAGGTTTTATATGTGATTTGTATTGCACTATGCAAACTAAGCAACATAAACTGAGGTTAATAAAATATTCTGTGACCTGGGTTTAGCTCAAGTAGGTTATTCGTATGAGTATCAGTACTGACAAGTAGCAAAAGTATGTAGTCATGTTTAAACATGTTAAAAAAAGCCTTAAAAAAAAAAACATACAAAAAAAAAGAATTATTGAAAGTATATGGGGGAAAAAAAACATACACCATTTGGTGCATCATGAAACAAAAAACACAACAAAGAACACCCAGAAGTGTTGAGCAGATAGAATCCTGTTTCAGACACATATGGAAAAATATCCCTCCCAAAACTTCAGCAGCTACATCTCCTCAGTTCCCAGATGTATACAGACAGAAGATATGAAGGTTTTTTGAGACCTGTTGCAAATTCCAAATGACCATTTTTTATATATTCTGTGACCTGGGATTAACTGAAATATGTTACTCATATCAGTATCACACTCATAGAATTATGTAGTCATACTTATACAGGGTCAAGAAATGCTTAAAGTAAAAACAATCACAATCAATATAAAAAAAAAAAACGAATAAAAGTATCGTAGTGTTTTAAACACCAACACAAGTTTTCCAGAATATAAGGGGTTAATTGTCCCTATATGTTACGAAGGAAGAAGTTTGATCCAGAATCTAGAAACTTAGACAAAAGTCAAGGAACATTGAGAATGTTTTGAGATTATTAATGTAAAAAAAATCTATCAATCTACATTATGCGTAAATAAGTATTGAGACACCTGACTTTTTCCAGCCGCATGTGGTTCTTCTCTAAACTGTTACCACAAAGATGGAGACACAATTGTATAAAATGTGTTTGGATGCTGTAGCATGAAATTTTTCCTTTGAACTTGGAGACCCAAATCTGTTCCATCATGACAATACCTCTGTAAACATGAAGATATGCTTTACATAGGCTGGAGTGGAAGATCTTCATTGGTCTGCTATAGAGGTCTGTCCTTAACCCTATTGAATTGGAACGGTTTGAGGACTAAATGTGGAATTAGATGTTCAAAAAGCACATATGAATCTTATGGTCAGGTTTCTACAAGCTTTTGACGTAGTTTGCTTTAGTTATATGTATAATATCTTGGAAATGGCACTGAAAAAAAAAGCAGGAACAGACTAGGAATATGACTAATAAATATTATACAAAATTGTTTCTTTAATTAGAGAAAATCTAAACACACCACAAAAAAAGAGGGGGGGCTTCATAATGACTTCATAAAGAAATGCCTTGGTCTTGCAAATATTACATAGTTTTTTTCACATTTTGCCCTTTCCATAATGTTTGTGCTTTAACTGCTATCTCTTCTGTAAAAAAAAATAAATGTGGGTCCATGGAACCCTTCTATAATCTCAACCCGCTCTTTTAACTATAATAACAGGCTTGCTTTAAAAAAAGACCTTTAAAACACCCCAGTGGATGAATTCTAAACATGAATGGAGACACTCCGAAACACATCTGGAGGCTTGCGATTTTAATTGGCTTAATAGGCTAAACCCGGAGTCGTGTCTGACAGACAGGGGAATTTAGCTCACAAACTTCCTGTCTTTAGCACAGACTCGTAGCTGGTCAATTGATTTTCTTTTCTTTCATAGTTCAGCAAAATTTCACTTCCATGTTAACAGTTTTGCAAAGAAGACATTGTGCAGGGTGATAACGTTCCTGTTTCAATTACCTTTGTTCAATTGTTCATCCGGCTTTGTATTGTTATGGTTTTTGTATAACGTCCCTAAAAATAGGCACCAAAGGCTAAAGCTTGGTGAAGGCAGGAGGTTTTTGGCTTATGTTTTGTGTGTATGTGCAAAATTGCTAAACCTATTGTCATGCTTTAAAGCAGGGGTGCACACACTTTTCAGCATGCAAGCTACTTATAAAATGACCAAGTCAAAATGACCTACCTAATATACAAATGCATAAATAAATATCTATATTTTTCATGTCATGCGATCTACTTACACTTCCGACTTTTACAATAAAGTGGACAGGTCAGATCCAAACACTTTTATAGGGGGTTCTACCTGGTAGATGTTGGGTGCTATATAAATAAAGATTGATTGATTGATTGATTGATTGATTGAGTGTGTGTTAAGGATATGTTGAGTGCGTGTTAGAGGGTAGCTGTCTATCAAATGGGGCATCAATTCTGCCCTGAGCAGCCTCCTCTTACACCAAGGTTGTGCACAATACTAGGAGTGTTCAATATTGTAACATATTCCACAACTGATTATAGAATTGAGTATTTGTTACATAAGCGTTTTTAGAGACTAAGAGAGAAATTTCGTATTTTTCTATAAGACAGAGGATAGCCAAATACCAGGAGGTAAATCTTTACACTTCATATTAAACCTTTTTCCTCTGCCAGACAAATTAGCGACTATAAGAGACTATAATCTATTTTCAGCCATCACACATTCCAAAGGCACAATTACTGTAAGATGTAATCATATGCAATTAATAAGAGTCTGACAGGCTCATTAAAGCTGCTGGGGTACACGAGTGCTGAGCATAATAGAGGTGTGTGTGTGTGTGTGTGTGTCTGTGTGTCTGTGTGTGTGTGTTAAGGCTTTGCCAAGCCAGATGTTTGTGGTGTAAGATCAGCTACTATCACTAATAAAGCTCTGCAATGATTATAAAATAGTACAGTACAATCAGCCACAACATTAGAGCCACTGACATGTGAAGTGATTATTGTGCTACAATTGAGTCATGTATATATATAAGGCAGCAGGTGAAGTGTGAATTTTTGATGTGTTAAAAGCGGGAAAAATGGGCAAAAGGTAGAAGTTGGGAGTCTTTGACAAGAATGTCTAAATTTTAATCTGATCAATTGGATCTATGGAGGCTCCACTTCACAATTTACAGTACTTGGTGCTAACATATTGGTGTCAGACACCACAGGACACCATCAGAGGTTTCGTGGGGTCTGGTTCTTGGCAGGTTGAGCTGTTTGGATGCACAAAGGGGACCTGGTTTTAATGTCTTGACTAATCGAGGTAAAACATTCGAGTAGGTCAGAGGTCAGAGGAGAAATATTTTCCTATGAAGTGCCAAAAACTAATCTTGACTGAGGCCATGAGCCAAAAGTAAATGTTGCATGAAAGAAAATGTTCTCGCCTCCAGACTCCTTTTAGAACAGTAAGTTAGGAAAACTACACATACTGCCTTTGAATAGACAAAAAATTGCCTCGATCTCTCCGTAATTAGCTGCTCATTGAGATTACGAGATTAAAGTCGTAGCGGTACGCGAATAAAGTCATAATATAATTTACAAATAAATTCACAATTATGAGAATAAACTTGTAGTAATACAAGATTAAACTTTCGATTGAAATGACGCGAATAAACTCAAAATAGATTGAGGATAAAGTTGATGTTAAGAGAATTACATTCAGTCACAGCCTCATACAACCACGATGCACCACAAAGAGCCACAGGAGATAAACAGCTGGTCCATGATATAGATATAGATGATATAAATAATAAAAATGTAGTTATAAATTTTCATTCCTCACTTATATAATGTTAAAATCTTGGGCAACTATGCACAATAATTCCAGTGCAATAATACTAATACATATACTAATATTAATCTTCCATCTTACATTCCAGTGTTCATGATAGTTCTCACTCTCCAGTGTTCTGCATTGTTTTAAAGACTATAATCACACTCTTGATGTCACTCAAATGAGGATGGGTTCCCCTTTTGAGTCTGGTACCTCTCAAGGTTTCTTCCTCATAACATCTAAGGGAGTTTTTCCGGGTCACAGTCACAATGGCTTTTTTTTTTCTTCACTTTAATTTTAATTTTCCTGTGAGTAACTGCAAGCCAACAATTTCCCTACTGGATCAATGAAATATTCTGATTCTGATTGATTGTTTGTTGGAACACCATGTTTCAACACTAACAACACTTACAAATTAATAATAATGCATAGTTTATATAACACCATTCTGCTGATATGCTACGTACACGGTAAAATAATTCCTACTACATAATGACTTTGGGAACAATAAAAAAAAACCCATAATCCTCCATTCCATTATAGTTTAACTACAAATAAAAATAAACCCATAAGCCAAAATATTGTTCATCTCTCCCAACGATTTTAAATGAAAAGCAATATACTGAAACATCACACAAACCGATCCTCCCTAAATTAAGTTCCCAGGCTGAAACCTGTTGTTTCTGCCCGACAAGTCCTCCATCCATATTGAAAAATGCCTGTTCGGTAGATTAATGAGTAATGGCTACATGTGGAGGAGTCTTCTAATATATTTGAGCGAGTTCCATTGTCATACCATTGGCTTTGCCATCCTAAACTGTGCACTGTTTCCAAAGACAACCCACTCATGGGAACTCGAACAGCGTTATTTCCCACTGCCAGGGAGTACTACCTCAGAGTCTAAATTTATCACCCAGGTTTGAGTCACACTCAAAAAAACACACAAAAAAAGAAAAGCTGATTGTTTTGAAATCACTAAATCATTGGTGCACTTTTGGCGCTGTCATGAACTACTCTCATGATTGACTGGGAAACTTTATAGCAAATGATAATGCATGTGGTCATGATGTGAGACACTGCACAAGAGCTTGCATTCTCTCCTTGTAGGTGAGCAGCAATTGCTATTGCTCTGTGCTGAACAGCTGTCCACGGTCAAGCCACAAGAATTAATGATCTGCAGAGCCGTTTACGGGAAAAAACCAAGGAAAATAGATGCTTTGCTTTAATTAAACACGGGAGGGGGGCAGATCGGTGAAGCGTTCACTCTGAAAATGTGCACTTGAGCCAAAACGGCAGCCTCTTCGGAAATAAATTGCTTCACACCGCTCTTTCCAGAGACGTGAACGGATACGGAGGAAGGCGTCCTTATTCTCTTCACATGTGCGTTACGTGAAAAAAGAAAAAGGAGCCAACGCAACATGTCTCAAACATGAAGCTGCACTCTGTTGGATTCTTAATGAGACCTGATTATGTGAAGTACATATTAGTTATGCAATTCAAGTGGCTTCTAGAGAAAAAACCTCAGCATACTACGTTGGACCTGTAATAAGGCGGAAAATTCGGTTACGGGGTGGTTAATGAGTTCATCAGCGAATGGGCTGGACCGTGAAAATGTGGTCATACAAAAGACAAACAAAATATGTCGTGAAAACGTCGCGTAGAACTGCTTCTGAAACATCTTGTTCCTCTGCTGCCTTCGTCACGATTATCAAATAGCACAGAACACCAGGTCTTACTTCAACTTTTACATAGCACATTCACAAATTACAAAGCGCTTCACAAAATGTAGGAAAAATCTAAATACACACACATTTAAACACACAAATAAAACAACACACGGGTCCCAAATCGCAATTTCCCTGCTTCAAAAAATAAAATAAAAAATTATTTAACTGAGACCTGTGTATTGCTTTTAAAAAACAATAAGAAATGTGTTAAAAAATCCTTTCGATACTTCGATAACCAATGGAAAGAGGACAAAACCGGAGAGACGTGTTCCCTTCTTTTCGTGCCAGTCAAAAACCTACAGTAGCTGCGACATTCTGCACAAGCTACAAGCGAGGTAGTTGCCGCTGACAGATCCCTGGAGACACGGAGAGAATTACAGTAATCTCGTCGTAAAGTGAAAAAGTGTAAATAACAATCTACAAAACTCAGAAAAGGAACTACATATAAGGGGTTTATCATTATGCCCTGCATACAATGTAGCACAAATATAAAAACACACTTTTCCAACCCATTGACACTGTTTCAATGAAATCTTCTCTCCATCGATGTCTCGTTTTTAATCCTCTTTTTATATCCCCTTCTATCTCATTGCAAAGCTCTTTAGGTTGTGAATCTGTATGTCCTTTACGTGAGTCAGCACATTTCTAATTCAGCCACAAAAGTGTTAGTAAAACCAGGTCTATTGCAGGAGATCTTCCACTCCAACCCATTTAAACCATATCTTTATGGAGCTCATATTGTGTACATGGGTAGTGTCATGCTGGAACAGTTTTGGGCCTCTGAGTTCAAGTAAAGAGAAAATTTCATGCTTCTCCATCCAGAGACATTGTATATGTGATAACAGTTGGGGAAAGAACCGCGTAGGTCAGGTGTTCCAATACTTTTGTCTATATATTGCAGGGGTCTACAAGGTTTTTCAGCTCAAGGACCACTTAGATTGTAGAGACATAGAGCAGGAACCCCCTGATACAAAATGTGTCAAACATAGCCACTGATATTAATAGGAAGCAAATCATAATACGCTGGTTATATTATGTTAAGACAATTAGAACGATGTCATTGTTGTACACGCATCATTGTCTGTATATTTTCAAACCTTTCAACAAAATGTATGCATCATAACAAATTTTTAAAATTTTCACAATCACAATTTATCAAGTTGTTCACAGTTTTATATTATTTTTAAAGATTTGCAGTTTTATAAAAATTTTTTCCTTTTACTACCAGGTGGACTTTTATACATTTAACTTCCGCTTTAAGTTTAATAGAACTTTAATGTAATAATTATAATATTTTTGAAATTGAATATCTTTTCACAATATGTTTTCACCCATGTTTATTGTAATTTTTTTAAACCAAAAAATTATTAGTGATTCAATATTAATTAGCGAACCCTCTGCAGGACCCCCTAGGGTTCACGGACCCCCCGGTTGAAGACCCATGATATAGTGTGTACCTCACAAGAATACTGAAAAACACCCATAAAAACAACGGTGATTGCCGAAAAAGCCGCCAGCACCCGACACAGACACCGAGAACAGAGCCAAGCTGATCTCAGATGGCGTGCAGCACGGTTGTTTTCTTTAATTACATCAATTTAGACTCCAAAGAGAAGGTAGAGAAGATAATACGGCTCTTTCCAAATGTTACGCCGGGTTATTCACTTTTTTTTTTTATTTTTTTTTTTAACGTTATCATTTGTTAACAACAACGAGGAGTTTTGCTGAAAGAACTGTCACTATGTATTCCAGAAAGCTGAGAAAAACTCTGAATCAATCAACAGACCCCTGACAGCTCTGCTTGAACCTGATTTTCATCCCATCACCAGGATTCAGCTAAGCACACAGCTTGGAATGGTTCTATGTCATTATCTCACATTCTTCACTACAGGAGCTCCACAGGGATCAGTTCACGGTCTACCTAATTCTTTTCCAATTGGTGAAATCACTGCGTTCTGGAATGAGATCACATGTTTTCTCCTGTCAGTTCCACGCTGATGACACACAACTATCCAAGTCTTAGCCTTCAAATAATACAGATTCCTTTTTAGCATTTCGTCCCAGATTTAGACTCCTCATCAACAAAACAAAGCTGATACCTACCAGTTTAGAAGGTCACAATATCAATCACTTTTATTCCTCATTACTTCTTCATAATTTGGTCAATTTCCAATTTCCACCAGCCTGCTTTATTCTAGCACAAGGCACCTATCAAGGAAAGGCAGATGGCCATCATGTGATTCTATGGAGACCAGATAAATTTACCTTTTTAAGGTCCTACTCATGTTGAATCACAATGGAAGGAAAGCACTTTTTGATACCATACGAGGTGGTATCAAAAGGTTTCGAGGCTCATTCTGTTTACAAGAAAGTACTTATTTACTGTACTATTTATCTACGCTTACACACCATCACCTTCAAAATAGTCCCCTTGCACAGCAATACAGCGCTCCCAGCGCTCCTGACACTTCTGAATTGCCTTCTTTTCGAATCCTGTCAAGCACCTTGTGCAAAAATTGAGGAACGTAGAGAAAACAGCGAGGGGCGAGGAGAAGACTCGGGCCAAAGAACGCAACGGAAAGTTTCAAAAGTTTGGGATAATTTCAAACTAAAACATAAAGAAAACACAATACAGTGCGTTTATCTTTTTTTTTTTTTTTAAGTAGTATGAAATTGATTTTAATATTTGTAGTTGATTTTTTCAATATATATATTTGCATTTGGATGTAAGATGCCAATCAAATGCATTAATGGGTTTAGTTTCCACAGATATTCTTGTATGCAGTTTTAGCAATAAAAATAAATAAAAAGGAAACTAATTAATTGTCATTTTCGCTTGTATGTTTAGTAGGGGTGTAACGGTACACATATTCATACCAAAGTTTTTCGGCACAGGGCTTTCGGTTGGTATGCAATCATTTTATGTGCAGAACATAGTTAAATTTAAAGTTAGCGCAGTGTCACTGTGGCTACTCGCGCCGTACTGGAAATACGATTTGTTTTGCTCATGCATGAAACCAATAAAGAATCCATAGCACTAGGATGTGTCTAGCGGCTAATGCTAACGTTGATGTTTACAAATGTTAATTATAATAAACTCAGTTAATTAACAATGACAAGCAATTTAGTTTTTTCCACCTAACTGTGACTTAAAAACTGAGGTACATACCGAACTGTGAAATTTTGTGTAGTGTTCCACCTCTAATACTTAGTATTGCTCTTTAATAGTGAAAAATAACTTCTTATCTGATTACTCATATTCATTGATGGACTAATTAGTAGACTTTTTAATTACTAAAATAATCGATAGATGTTGCCCTAGTGGAAATGCTTTGAACTTGAACTTAAATGAAAACTTTTGACAACAATGTTGAGCAGAAAAACATCTACAACAGTAGAAGACTACATCGGTTTCCACTCCTGTGATAAAAGAACAGGAACCCGAGGCTTCAGGAAGCACAAACTCACTCAATCTTGAAAGCTGAAGATTGGAATCATAATAGGCGACTTTTTTACATGGAGTTCAACATATATAAATAGTGTAAATAGATTAAAGATTAGACTTCCATGTGCCAGAACGATAGAGACACAGATGGTCAAGCCATTCTGGACCACCGGCAGAACAACATGTCCACAATTATGATCTGTGTAGCAGATTGATTCACTTTTTCACTCAAAGTGACAGATGGCACATGGCAATTTTACTACAGAGGCAGATTTTGACCAATACTGTATTGATTCAGGATGATTTTCTGTGGACAGCTGGTTTATATTAGAGAAGCTTAATTATCACACATCAGAATTAATGTTCTAAGAAGAACAAACAGGACATAGATGTAAGCAAACGGAAAAAGTTCAGTGGACCACATTTTAAAGCTCTCTAGGAACAGGCCAGTAATGGAACTGCACAGGCATTTACGATATGTTTATTTATTTTAGTTTTGTAAAAAGATGCTGTAGTTCCTCCTCTGGGTATATTCACAGTGCTCAGGTCGATAATTGACAACATTTGACAAAATTGTTCTTAAAATTGAACGAATTTTTAATGAATGTCCAGGTAGCTCTGGTCATTCTGTCACAATTATAAGTTAAGGTGTTCCCTTATAAACAGCTGTAACAAATAAGTTTACAAAGAGAAATTGAACAAAGTGGAAAACATTACAATGAGAAAAAGAGCGACGAGTTTATAACAGCTTTATTATTAATAGAGATGTGGCAATGAGGTGCGATTCTCACACACATCATTTTAATCTGTCTCTCTAAAAACAATTTGAAAAAATTCATTCAAATAAATGTCATTGTTGCACTATTATTTCTCTGCATATGTTTAAGAGCTTGGCTAAATCTGGTGACAAATGTCTTCAACTTAACCCTTTTCTTTTGACGTCAGATGATACTACAACCAATAAATAAGCGGAAAACTACAGTTTTCTGTAAAAGCGATAAATTGAGGGATGACGGTACAACTTTATGGATTACTAAAATCACAACCAATTACAAACAACCCACAGGTCTTTCAGCTGTCTTAAACACACACACACACACACACACACACACACACACACACACACACACACACACACACACACACACACACACACACACACACATGCACATACAGCTTTGATTAGGTAAATAGGGCTGTAGGGGTAAACACACCTGATCACCCCAGAGACAGTATAATGTAATCTTCTGCTGAACCTCGCCATGTCGTCTGAATTAACCTCTAACATGAGCCAAAGCACCAGGATACAGTCACATGTTTAAAATATGGGATGCAATGGGACATCTGGGTCTTGCGAAGCACTGATGATAACAAATCAACGAGTTTTCCTCATGTAACTCCAAATATAAAACCCAGAATGTGTTATTTCTTTTTTCTTTTTAAGTGTTTCATTAAAGTCAAGACCAAAAAGCAAAACCTAGCAACCCTGAATTCTAAAATTACAATCAGACATACAGACAGACAGACGGACAGACGGACAGACAGACAGACAGACAGACAGACAGACAGACAGACAGACAGACAGACAGATAGATAGATACATTGTCATTGCATAGTACATGTACACAGCAACAAAATGCAGTTTAGCACCTACCAGATTGCTTAAATTTTTTTTTAACCAATATGAGCTTTAATATACACAATGGTTTACAAAAATAAAACAATTTACTCATATAATCCAAACCCTTTCGTGAGTGATCATGAAAACCAAAGGTCATGGATGTGTAAGTGAATTGAGAGAAGAAAATAAATAAATAAAAAAAGGATTGTGGGTAAGCACCTCATCTAATTTACTCCCCATCCTCCTGCCATCTGGGCTTGATTAACTCCCTGAATTAATTCCCAGGTCAGTTCTAAAGCAACATGGTCAATATAAAGTCCGGCACATTGTAGCAGAAATCACACCAAAAATAGAGCCGTATTTCAGCGAGGAACAAAAGTCGGGGCAAATTATGTTTTTGCAGGAAATATCTACCATTCGCCAGTGCCTGTGTCCTTATTAAGGCAAAATCCAGCGCATCCACCCTGAGCTGAGCCCCTGGGATTTGAGTTACACTCGGTCAGAACGCGTTTGCAGATTTACAGATGTGAATTTCTGGGTGAGTGTGGGAATATTTACGCTGATGCTCATAAAAACGCGAGATCCGGTCATTCGGTGCAAAACGGTAAATCCGAATCGCTCGCATGGGTGGAACGGATGTCAAAAAAAATGAATTTTGGACGCTGGCATCGAATAGCGCCCGAGAGACAATCTTCGAGTACGATGATTATGACATTCATGTGCTCGTAAAAAGCGTGCGTATAATTGAGTAAAGGATTTCAGGCCGCAGAGCATCTGAACGGCTCCGTACACAAGCTGAATGCACCAATCTCGAACCTGCTGCAGATGTAGACACGCAGGACATGATTTCTCACCCAAGCTTTAGGTTCAGCATTAAACTAAACATATTTGATTTTTTGGAAATTGTCACAAAGCAGTTTTTGATTAATGCGGATATCAGAATGAATTTGCAAGCCGGAGGCAACTGGCAAGGAAAAAAACTCCCTGACTCAAAAAGAGGAATCGCATCTTCATCTGTATGACATCAGATAGTGTGAATTATGTTCCTTCTACACCTGTTTAAAGGAACTTGAGTTTCAACGCCATGATGAACACCAAAACCAATGTCTTTATAAGATCAACAAAGTATTCTGATTAGATTCTTTAATACTGATTTAAAAAAAGTTTGTGGACACCTGACTATAAGCTTCATATGTGCTTTTTAAACATCCAATTCCACAGTGAGTCCCCATTCACTGTTACTTCAACCTCCACTCTTCTGGGAAGAGGTTCCACTAGATTTTGTGGAGATCATTCAGACACAAGAGTGTTAGTAAAGTCAGGTACTGATGTAGGTGAGGTGAGGAGGCCTGTGGTGCAGTAAACGTTTATATCGATCCATAAACACATTTGAGGTCAGAGCTTTATAGCAGACAACTCAAGATATTCCACTCCAACCCATGTGAAGCATCTTCATAAAGCTCATGCTGGAACAGATTTGGGTCTCCTAATTTAAGTGAAGGCAAAATGTGATACCGCATCCAAACACATACCATACAAGTGTGTACCTCCAACTTTGAGGTCACAGTTTGGGGAAGAACCACACAAAGCAACAGTTTGGAAATGTCAGGTGTGTCAATACCCTTGTATATTTATACAAAAAATATATTTTAAAATATTATATTTTTTATATAGTAAGGGTGTCACGTTTTTGTATGCGCACACACACACACACACACACACACACACACACACACACACACACACACACACACACACACCAACACACTTATATACACATCTGTATTACACAAACGGGGTCTAACAAATGTAAACTATTTATTCAACATTTTCCATTTATTTAATTTTATTTAATCAATTTCATTTTAAATTTAAAAACTAAATTGCCAATTTAATTAATTAATTACAAAATGTAATCGATATAATAAAATAGTGTATTCCATTTCATTTGATTCATTCTATTACATTTTAATTTTATTTTAATAAAATATTATACAATATTCATTTATATATTATTTATACAAGCACACATTTTATTCAAAACTGATTACAAATGTCAAATGTTGATTTTCACAAATGTTAATAATAATAAACTGCATTAATTAAAATTTTTATGTTATATTCCCCAATATTATTTTTTAGTTCTAGCGAAGAAATCTATAAACCGTAGCAAACAGAGATAGAATTCTATACAATTCTGCACCATCCATCTCTGGATGTTTAGATGCGATGTTGGGGTGTCCACATACTATTGACAATGTAGTGTATCTTTTAGGGAAGAGATTAAAAACCAGAACTCTGTAACTCTTAGTTGAAATGTCATCCAATGCTTTGCGCTTAATTAGCATGCTAGTTCGCCATATGTTACCAAATAGTTTTTTTTTGTTGCCTATTTACGTTTCCTGGCAAATAAAACAACGACCAGGCAGCAGCCTGCAGCTTTTACTTGCCTCATGGGCTAGCTAATTAATTCCTGATTTATCCAACCGTAAACCTAGCGTTGAGAAAAAAGAAGCTAAATATATCAATCGATATTCATCTCACACAGTGGGCTGAATATATTCAAATAACTAATCAGATCTTTCAGTCTAAAATTCATGTCTCAGGGCTGTTTTTTGTAGGGTTTTTTTTTTTACTTTTTGCACCGTAGTGAACTTGCTAGGATGCTAGGATGCTAGGTCTTTGTCTTTCTCTGCTGCAAAAACATCTTTAATCAACAACCTGTGTGTGTCTAAAAGACACACCAACTGTCATGTTGGTGTGTGGAGCCTCGTGTGCATTAGGTATAATAATATATTATATGTTATATAGTATATTATACTATATACACTTTACTGACAAAAGTATGTGGACATTTAGCCATAGGATTTACATGTGCTTTCTGATCATTCCACATTTAGTCCCCTATTTGCTGTTATAATAAGATCCACTCTTCTGAGAAAGTGGTCCACTAGATTCTAGTCAGGTACTGATAAAGTTGAGGTAAGAAGTGTGCCGTCAGCGTTCCAATTCGTCCCAAATGTACTCTATTTCATTCAAAGCATATATTCATGGAGCTAGCTTTGTGCACAGGGGCATTTTTATGCAAGCAAAAATCAATTTTATACATTTACTGCAGCTATAACATAAATTCCTAAGTTAATTTTAGTTATAACATCGGTGAAAACAGGAAGTAACTTGTCTCTCGGACAGTCCACATCGATAAATCTAGCTGTAAAATGATAAAACTGTGCAGCATGTCGCATTTTATTCTTGCTGCAATGCACTATATTAACTATTTCACCACTGTGGTAATCATGTTAACTATAGGGACCAAATCGACATGAAGAACATCTGAAAGCTGTTGCATTCCTCGTTTTAATTAAAGCAAAATGTAAAAAAAAAAAAAAAAAGGTTTAATGAACACTGTTTGCAGTGAAGCGCCTGAGGCACAGTGACAGGATGAGCTGTATGTAAGCTCAGGCCCTGAGGCATGCCAGAAAGTGTCATTAAAAAAGAGTGAAGAGGAGTGTATGTGTGTGTGTGAGTATAGGAATGCATGTGTCTATGTGTGTGTGTGTGTGTGTGTGTGTGTGTGTGTGTGTGTGTGTGTGTGTGTGTTTATTAAAAAGCTGACTAGCATTTTTAACCTGCTTTTCCCTCACTGTCTTGAATTTCCTAACCAGCGCCATCTTTCTGCATGACGGAGCGCACGTCATGGCACACGGAACACTAGAATCAAACACACAAACTGACACACACTCGTGCACACACACGTGCGTACGCTCTAGAGATCAGATGATAGAGCAGGCAATTACACAGGATCGACACTGAAAACGAAAGAAAATGTCTCATTACCACTTGATCGGCTCGAGCGCGAGACACTACAGAGAGAGAGAGAAAGAGAGAGAGAAAGAATGTGAAGTAATAGAAGATTTGTGAGAAAGAACGATGCGTGTCTTCAATCTGACACTTCGTGGCCCGATCGCGGCGTTATGTCATGGGAAAAGAGACGATGCGATATTCTCAACGAGGATTTGAGTGCTGTTTGGTCTTAATTGGATAAAGAGGGTCAAATCAGCTCTGTAATTATTCACAGTCGTCGCGTCTCACAAACCGGGCTTCGAGCGACGGCGATCTGTACTTCTAAAAAGGTATAAAATGATTAAAAGATGAGCAGCAAATGTGATTATTTTATTCTGTTTTTCTTTCTTATCTATATTTAGGAGCAAAGCTTTCCTAAAAGCCAAATTCTCCACAGCTCAAAAACGTACCCCAAAAAACAGAGTCTAGGCCATTTTGTATTATTCATTCGGGAGAGCCTACTGAGTTTTTTTCTTTCTTTCATTCTTTTTTTTTTATTTTTATAACAAGCCTCTCCTACGCATGTTTTCATGAAACAATGCACTAGCATACAAGTCGATTAGCTCAAGAAAAACAGCAGGACCTGGAACATTCTGCCAAATATATAAAACCTCGTGCATAGCAGCAGTTTGTCTGCATGATGACAGCCAGTCGTGGACCAAAACATTACAGTGTGCCAAATCTATCAAATAAATCTACAAGAAGTCAGCCCTACTTTGGCAAACATGTATGACAGGAAAAATCTAGGGAACACTTTTCTGGGGCTCTCCCCAACTAAACTATGGTGTGATCCGGTTCAGGTTTGGAAGCGTTTGTTCTTCTGATTGCTTCAATTGATTACGCTGGTTCCACTAGGGAGGTGGTAGCTTAGTGTTTAAGGCAGTAAAATTTGGATCTAAAGGTCATGAGATCAAATTCCAGCCACACCAAGCTGCCAGTCTTGGGCCCCAGAGCAAGGCCCTTATCCCCATAGCTGCTCAGTTGTATGAATGAGATAAATATAAGACGCTCTGGATAATGGCGTCTGCCAGATGCCATAAATGCAGATGTAAATATACTGATGATGAAAAGAAACGCATTATTACAGAAAGTAAGGAATATGGAACATGTAAATAATATGTAAAACTGCCAGACTTTACAATTTGAAAGCATCATGAGAAACTTGACAGGCAAAAGTCTTCTTACACCGATTAGGCATAACATTATGACCACCTGCCTCGTCCCCTTTTGCTGCCAAAACAGTCCTGCCTCAGTATTAACAGAATTAACGTCTTTAGCAGTTTGAGCTACAGGAGCTCGTCTGTTGAATCGGACCACACGGACCAGCCTTCGCTCCCCACGTGCATTAATAAGCCTCGGCCGCCCGTGACCCTGTCGCCGGTTCACCACTGTTCCTTCCTTGGACCACTTTTGATAGATTCTGACTGAGAACATCCCACAGGAACATCCAGCAGTTTTGGAGATGCTCTGACCTAGTCGTCTAGACATCAATATTTTTTCAAACTCGCTCAAATCCTTGCGCTCTCCCATTTTTCCTGCTTCTAACACGTCAATTTTGAGAACAAAATCTTCACTTGCTGCCTAATAAATCCCACCCACTAACAAGTGGCATGATGAAGAGATAATCAGTGTCACTGGTCATAATGTTATGTCCAATAGGTGTATACAAGGACAGCTCTAGATGTTCCTGTACCACGGCATAATGTACACCCCTGTTCCACAATTGTTTGTACCGAAAAAACAACAAACTGACCACAGTCAGTTTATATATAGGATGCAAATTGAATAAAAACAGGGTCTTTTTTTTGACAATCAGGTTTGTGGACACCTGATTAAAAGATTTCCCTGTGTTTTCTAAACATCTTATCCTGCATTTAGCTCCCATTTGCTGTTCTAATAAAAGATTTAGTTCCACTCAATTTCAAAGTGTGTTTGTGGAGATTGGTGTGAGATTTGTTCAGCTACAATGGTGTTAGTAAAATCAGGTAGTGATGTAGGTGAGGTGAGGAGGCCTGGGGTGCAGTCAGCGTTCACATTCATCTCAAAGGTGTTCAATAGGGTTGAGGTCAGAACTCGATAACAATATAGGTCACTCAAGATCTTCCATTCTAATTTATGTCTTAATGGAGCTGAAAATAGAACATGTCTGGGTCTCCTAGTTCAAGTGAAATGAAAATGAAATGCTCCCACATCCAAAGACACCCTAAAATATTTTGGGGAAGAATTTGATCAAATGTAAGTATCCCAGTACTTGTCCACATAGTGTATATATAATATATTCAATATAGTCTTACACTAGATTACACAACAAATATAAGATATTATTAAAACTTTTGTTTTACTCATTTCAAGCTTTGATGTGTCTATTTGTAACTGGCAGATGTTGAGTTTCTTTATAAAAACTATTTAAAAATTGTCAAAGAAATTCTAGGATTTAAGTTTCTACATTTAATAATCTTGCAAATTTTTTTACAGTGTTCCCTGTTTAAACATATTTCTACCATTTGATTCATCCTGACCTGGACTTGATCCACCATCATGGTAGATGCACTGACAAGCGGAGTTCAAGTTGAACGTTTCCGACTCACCTCGTGCTAGATGGCTTATATCACGAATGAGATCGGGGAAGGACACCTTCTCGTCCTCGTTAAACACGATGTGTTCGGCCGTCATGTTCTTTTCTCTCATCTCTGTATACGGCCCCTCCACGGCGAAGTAGCACGGGCGATCGTCATTCTTCTGGTCGTGGAACAGGAACAATGCATGGTTTTGCCAGCCAAAGTCTCTGTGCATCTTCAGAACAAACTCACCCAGTTTCTCGTGTGTTGGTCCTGTGTTTGTGATGGAAGAGTACAAGTTAAAGCCCATCGCTGGTGCACCAGCAGTCACCATGGGCACCTCCCAGTGTGTGGTGAAGCGGGCAACTGGGGAAGACGCGTAGTCACAACCTGGTCCAATGAAAGCCCAGGGGTCATGGGCGAACTTTAGGTCCACGGCCACTAGGGGCGCCACCGAGTCGGAGCACAGACCCTCCTTGTTCTCGCTGTTGCTGAAAACGAGGCGCATGCGGTAACCCGGAAGCAGCGTAGGGTCCGAATTGACCTTCTCAATGGCCAAGTTCAGAGCAGGACCCACGCGCGGCCACGCCCATGGGTACTCTGTGTTATGGAGCGGCAAGATAACAGCCAGGGTGATGTTCTTAGTAGTAGGCGAATCTCCATGCTGAGGAAGCATCTCCAGTTCCACAACTCCCAAAGAAACTCCGCTGAGCAGAACCAAAAGGGGTAGCCACAGTGATCCCACCATCTTCAGCACCTAAATTCCTGACATATAAATAACACATTTAAATTGTTATAACACTTTAAGAAGAAAACAATCATACAACCAAATTTGAGCATGATCTGACCATTGAATCAACAGACAAACCAACATCCTGACCATATCAAAGATCTTATTTCTATGTAATCAACATATAAAGGTCTTCATAACATAGCCGAATCATTTTCAGGGACATTTATAAAGACCTGGAATGTGCGAAAGCATGAAATATCAATGTGATTTACATCTTTCATAAATTGTCTAAATTCTAAAAAACACAGACCACCTCAACAGAGACAATAAAAAAAAATACATGAGACATTTAAAAGGATTTAATACTGACAAGAATAAGCACACAATGTTTTTTTAACCCATATAGGATTTTATTGTACAAAGGTTACGTCTAGCAATCAAACACATACCGTAATTTCCGGACTATAAAGTGCCTACACTGAAACTAATGAACTTTACACAGGCTTTAATGAAAGACAGTGTCTGTTACACGGCTTGTATCTAAACAGTAGCCTACCAAGAAAGTCATTGTTCACTGTCTTCCTCCTTCCTTTCACAACTATTTATCTCGGGAGTTTTTCTTTTGGCATCGTCGCGCGTTTAAAAATCACCATCGGTGAAGCTTTTCTCCCGATGCCGTGCAGCTCAGAACACAGGTGAAGTGCGTTTTTTCATGCCTGGTTGTTTCCAGTGTGACGAATGATTCGCATTTCCTGTAGACAGTCCGAGTGAGCGGCAGGTCAAACGTCAGAGGAACATCATCCATATTTATGATGTGGTGCATAATATTTTACCATATTCAGATTATCTAGTAAAATGAAAGTGAGTTTGATTTAAATTAAAAAGAAATCATGTACAAATATACTTTAAGGATCTGATTTTAAAAAATGGAGACACAGAGTTTCATAAATGAAGACGAACAAACAAGAGGACATTCAAATTTGATGAAAACAATCCAAAGGTGGGATTTACACCATTAAAAACAACATACTGTACATCTGGACATATAATACACAGCAATGTCTAGCCTTTATAATCAAAATATTAGTATTAAGAATGTTAAATATTCTCCTGTAGACTAAACCTGTGGTACTGTATAACAATTATTATTTATTACAATATCTCAAAATACATATTTTATGCTGTAGAGCCCTTTTGTGGACCTTTTATAGATTTCCAGGTCATATCCTAAAGCTGGACTACTTCTTGTATTGTTGTTGTTAATCCTAAACTATGAGTTTATTCAACACTATAGGAAGACATTCATCATTAGCCACTAGCCTGTCAAATGTTAGGAAACACTTCATCTTTCATTGTTTTTTAAAAGACAAATGCATGTTCCTTTTGTTTCTATGCAACACACTGGCACATTTAACGATATAAATATTTACTTTGAGCAAACAAATATTTAAATGTACAGATGTTACTTTATTTTCATTACAAAAAATCCTCTTTCAGCATGATTAAAAGCTTTGCACACTCTTGGGATCATGACAGTTCCTTCATTCAAACATTCAGCTAAAATACTTTGCTAAATAAATGTGTTCTTTCTGATCGATCCACTTCATCCCAGTTCCTCCCAGTTCATCTCAGAGCAGTTTAATAGGATTTAGGTTCAGTGACTGGGCCATTCCATGATAGATAAAATTCCAGTTGACTGTTTGCGCTTTAAATGACACCTACAGATGTATGCTTCGGGTCGTTGTCTTGTACTATGGTGAAGTTCTGACATAATTGCATGGTGTTGAAGTATGGAATGGTTGCCATGTTGGTTCCTTTCACCTAGAATAAGCCTCCAACCTTCCCTGCTCCTAAACAACCCCACTACATTAAGCTTCCACCTCCATGTGTGACTGTGGGGGGTGAGGCAGTCTTCTAGCAAATTCTCCGATGTTCTCCGTCTTACATAAGCTCTTTCTGTTAGAGACACAAATGTCAAATATGGACTCATCTGTCCACAGAACTTTCTTCCAGTCATTCACTGTCCAGTTTGGCTTTTACCTTGTTTGTCACTTATAAACAAAATGAACATACTTGTGTCTCAAAAACCATAAATGATGAGTTGTTTCCACACTTTTTCCACACACTGTAAGTGTTTAAAATCAATAGGGTCGATTGTAATTCAGCACACAGGAGTGTTAATACAACAACTGATGTCTGTTCAGCATTAGGAACAGATTTCCAACATAACAATAAGGAAATGTAATTAGAAAATGCGACATGATTTGCTGTATAATAAATAGTTATTTGACAGCTTTTGGCTACAAGAAGGAACAGTGCAAGAAACACAGTTTGGAGTTTGGTCCCCAAAAAACTATATTACTTATTAATAATTATATAACACACAGATTCAATGTGAACTCTTTCCATTAAAAAATAAATAAATAAATAAAAATAATAATAAAAATAATAAAATAATAATAATAATAATAATAATTCATTGCTTAGACCCCTAAAAAATAATAATAAAAAAATAAAAAAAATAATAAATATATATTTTTTAGGCTAAATATAAAACTATAATGATATAATAATAATAATAATAATAATAATAATAATAATAATAATAATAATAATAATAATAATCAACTCTATAATTGCATATTGGTTGTAAGAACTCATTTAACCTTGTACAAAACATCAAAGTGTTATTACGTCATACCTCATTCTAATTTTTATGCATTATTAAGATTTGATTTTACCTGATATTCAAGGTTCAATCCTGGATCCCAGCAGGTGTGTGTGTGTGTGTGTGTGTGTGTGTGTGTGTGTGTGTGTGTGTGTGTGTGCAAACTTTAGCCGATTAATCGCAGCGGAAACTCCGTGTATTTCAGATCCCTCATGGCCAAACAGTTGGGAAAGTGCAGCTCGTATGAAGCCGAAGGTTCCTCCTGATTCTCCGGGAACTCTTTACGCATCATCACGTCTCCAGTGCGCGCAACCACGTCTGTCCTCCTTCATACCTCCTGCGATGAGTGAAGGGAAAAGAGGGAGAAAGTCAACAGCAGGTCCAGCCCATGTTCTGCAGTTTGTCCCACTCAGTGTGCTGTGTGAGTAAAATAAAGGCTGATAGAGGAGTTGAAGTGGAAGCGTGGAGCGGAGTGACGGGATCTCCTCTGCTTTCACCACCGCTCACCGCTACATGTGCAGGGAAGACTCCGGGTTGCCAGATTCACACAAATCTGCTCCGTCTGTATAGAAAAAAATACAAATAAAAAAAAAACGCAATGGGACACGTGAATATTCTGGACAGCGGGACATTAACCTGTTATATCTACATCTACAACTGACTATGTCTATGTGACTACACTGGTGTGTGTGTGTGTGTGTGTGTGTGTGTGTGTGTGTGTGTGTGTGTGTGTGTTTGGGGGCTTGGTAATTATATCTTGCTGGGGATCTAATGCACAAGGACAGTTTTGACATTGTGAGGACACTTGACAGGTGTGTGTGTGTGTGTGTGTGTGTGTGTGTGTGTGTGTGTGTGTGTGTATATATATATATATATATATATATATATATATATATATATATATATATATATATATATATATATATACAGTGCCCTCCACAATTATTGGCACCCCTGTTTAAGATGTGGTCGTGGACTTCAAAAAATTCTCCTTTTTTTTAAACAACATAGAACCCAAATGCAAAAAAAAGAGAAAAGTCCAACCTTTTATTTAAGTACATTACTTTGGTGGTAAAAAAAATCACACATTTAGAAAAAAAAAAAAAATTCGAAATCATGTGTGCCACAATTATTGGCACCCCTGATGTTAATACTGTGTACAACCTCCTTTTGCCAACAAGACAGCACTTAATCTCCTCCTATAACATTTCACAAGATTGGAGAACACAGAGAGAGGGATTTTTGACCATTCTTCTTTGCACAATCTTTCTAGATCATCCAGTGTCCTGGGTCCTCTCTTATGCACTCTTCTCTTTAGCTCGCCCCACAGGTTTTCGATTGGGTTGAGGTCTGGGGACTGAGATGGCCATGGGAGGACCTTGAGTTTGTGACTGCTGAACCACTTTTGTGTAGATTTTGCCACATGTTTTGGATCATTATCCTGCTGAAAGACCCAATGACGACCCATCTTCAGCTTTCTGGCAGAGGCCATCAGGTTTTTATTTAAAATATCCTGGTACTTCAAAGCGTTCATAATGCCATGCACCCTAACAAGGTTCCCAGGGCCTTTGGAAGAGAAACAGGCCCACAGCATCACAGATCCTCCACCATACTTCACGGTGGGCATGAGGTGCTTTTCGGCATACTCATCTTTTGTTTTACGCCAGACCCACTTAGAGTGTTTGTTGCCAAAAAGCTCAATCTTATTCTCATCTGACCAAAGCATACGATCCCAGTTGAAGTCCCAGTACCGCTTAGAAAACTCCAGACGTTTACGTTTGTGAGTGTTAGTGAGAAAAGGCTTTTTCCTTGCATGCCTCCCAAACAGCTTGTTGGCATGTAGAGAGCGTCTGATGGTTGTTTTGGAGACTCTGTGACCCCAAGATGCCACTCTTTGATGCAATTCTGTGACGGTGAGCTTGGGAAATTTTTTTACTTCTCTTACCATCCTCCTCACTGTGCGTTGTGGCAAGATACACTTGGGACCTCTTCCAGCCTTGTTTGTCACTGTTCCAGTTGTTTTAAACTTCTTAATGATTTCTCTGACTGTAGATACCGGCAAGTTAAGGCGAGTGGCTATTTTCTTGTAGCCATTGCCTGACTTATGAAGGTCGACACACATCTGCCTTACTTGAATGGTGTGTTCTCTTGTCTTTGCCATGTTGACAAATGGGTAAGAGAATTAGGCCTCTGTGTCACGTCATATTTATACCCCAGAGAAAACAGGAAATCATAAATTACTAATTAAAAGTCCCTAGATACCCTGACCAACCTTAGCAACTACAGAAAAATATATAAAAAAATTAAATTAAATTAAAATTTTTCAGAGGAATTGTTAGGGGTGCCAATAATTGTGGGATGATTTCAAGTTTTTTTTTTTTTCTAAATGTATGATTCTTTTTTTACCACTAAAGTTATGTACTTAAATGAAAGGTTGGATTTTTCTCTTTTTTTGCATTTGGGTTCTATGTTGTTTTAAAAAAAAGGAGAATTTTTAGAAGTCCACGACCACATCTTAAACAGGGGTGCCAATAATTGTGGAGGGCACTGTATATATATATATATTATATGTTATTTAAATTATTAACAGAACTTAAGATTTTATTTAATTGTACCAAGTATTTTAAGTTGCTGTGTCAGAAGAAAGTGTGTGTGTGTGTGTGTGTGTGTGTGTGTGTGTGTGTGTGTGTGTGTGTGTGTGTGTGTGTGTGTTTGGGGACATGGTATTATATCTTGCTGGCACAAGGACAGTTTTGGCATTGTGAGGACACTTGACAGGTCCCCACAAGTAATGTGTGTGTGTGTGTGTGTGTGTGTGTATATATAAATAACTATCTATCTATCTATCTATCTATCTATCTATCTATCTATCTATCTATCTATCTATCTATCTATCTATAAATATATATATATATATATATATATACCTTTTTTTTTCTTTTTTTTAATAACAGAACTTCAGATTTAATTTAAAGTTGCAGTGTCAAAAGAAAGTGTGTGTGTATGTGTGTGTGTGTGTGTGTGTGTGTGTGTGTGTGTGTGTGTGTGTGTGTGTGTAGGTTATTGGCCTTCTACAGAAAACCTTGTCCAGCTTTACTTTGAATATAAACAAACAAACTAACAACCAATAAATAACGGAACGATTTAAAAAATAAGTAAAAAAAATAATTTAAAAAAATGTGTGTGTGTGTGTGTGTGTGTGTGTGTGTACATTCAGAGAAGTTATGTATATGTATATGTATATTCAGTTCAAGTTGTCTTGAACTTTGAACTTTATGTCTTGCCTGTTCATGTAGCATGCCCTTTGCTGGTGCTTTCAGTAAAAACTGTAGTGTTGAACAAACTCATATCTTGTTAAACAGTGTTAATATGATGGTTAGGTGTAATTCATTATTCATTTTTTGGTCCCATATTAAACAAAAGAAAGCGACTTGTTTTCTGACGCTGTTTGACTGTTTGGAATTTTTGCTCCTTGGTCCCTTGTGACCTGGGGCGTTTTAATCACCCGCCTCTCTTCCTTTTCATTGTTCTCTGTTTTCCCGGACTCTTCCACTCAATTAAAAGGTGCTATTTTGGTTGAGTCCATTAAGCTTTTATTGGCTCCTGCTGTCCTCTCCTTCGTCTCGACCTCCTCCTTTTGTCCCTCCTCCAAACTCCTCTGTCTTTCCTCCTGTTTTCTTTTTTTTTGCCAACAGCTCATTTTGCACCATCCTCACAACACCGAAGCACTTTTCCTAACGAGTTACCCATGGATCAATATGGCCGAGGGAGGGGAGAGAGGCAGGAGCTCGTTTCCCGGATGCTCCACACCAGCGAAACCATGCTGTGTGACGAAAAAACACCACGGGTCACATAACCGGCCGTAAATAACACTGCTTTGTGGATGGGAGGATGCCTTCCCTTGTTCCCCTTTAACACATCCAACCCCCCCAACCCCAAATGACCTGGACATGCTGACCACTTCCACTGTCTGCTTATCCTGTGTCCTTTGACCTGCTGACTTCCCCCGATCTACACATATGCATACATTCCATCATACCATTACTTCAGAAAAGAAAAACTAAAGGTCATTTGCCTTCATATTAACATGAAAAGCATTTCGATTTGCTGATAAACCCACTTAAGAGCTACAAAATACAGAATAGAGTGGGCAAGTATAAAATAGGATCTCTCTCCCTTTCAACCCCCAACCACTTCCTGCTCGCTAATGCTGTACCTAGTCCACCTCGTCCTACACCCACCTCTGCACAAGTTACTCATCCACACAAAAAGCCTGTACGTTCATAATTTATGTGCTACACATTTAAAAAAAATGGTCTGTTGTCATTTGTTTGCAAACGCCAAGCCACAAAACAACAGTGCTGGGATTTTAATTTGTTCCTCCAACACAGTCCTAAAAGGTTTAAAAGGTTGAGTTAGGGATCCTTGGGCATGGAGTCAGAAATCCAATCAAAATGAAATCAAATTTTATTTGTCACATACATAGAAATAATAATAGAATATAAAACCATCATATAAATAAAAATAAAGTATAAAGAGTATGTAAGTGTAAAGTGTTTGGACGTAGGTTTAATTTGTTTTAGAGACCTGGGATCCTGTAAAACCCAGGAACAAATTTTTCTGAGAGAGAAGAGTAATGAGTCAAACGGGAGTTTATTGGAGGCTCAGAAGACACTGCATGGCACAATTACTGCATTCAATCAGCTCAAGCTACTGCCACGGTTCCTGCGTCCTGGTAACCTCTGGGAATGGGCAATGGTGGAATTAAATTGAAACAGTCATGTGCAGACCTAATAAAATTAAATACTTCAATTTTTTTATAACACTTTTTAAACATTTAAACAAGTGTTCTCATTTTTGCTAGTCCGGTCAATATTGCAATATAGCGATAATTGAAAAGCAGCTCCAACTTTTTCAATACTTGTCAAAACTTCACAAAACCTTTTCCTTTTTCCTATAACAATACTCTATATTTAAATTTTTGGTCCTTGTGCCATAATTCGATCAGCTTTTCTTCTATTCATCAATGAAAAGACCATTCCTACATTGCGATATAGTGGTGGAAGCATCATGTTCAGCATTCCCCCTAGACTCTTGGTTGCATCCCAATTTGATTTTTAAAATCTGTCACAACTCTTCAACCTTTTTAACTTTTTTACATGGTGTGTTTACGTGTGCAGGGGAAAACTCCATGCAGCCAATGATCAAGTTACTTCTGGCTTCATTATTTGCAACTAAATTTAAACACTTATGCACACCACATAAACTGATTTCAGGATATTTTTGTGCTATATACCATGAACCGGTCTGCCTAATAAAGTATAAACATTTTTATAGCATTTTAGGTAAGGACAATGAGAACACTTTCTGAGTGTTGCGATAATGTTTTTTGTATAAATTGTTTGCAAAAAAGTTCCTTTTCAGTTGGTGGAATGTTATCAATAATATTTTTTGAAGGCTAACAGGGAATGTTGTATGTGGAAGCTAATCACCACGAGAAGACAATTCCTATCATGTTCAACATTCATCCTGGATGTTGGGTTGCCAAATTCTTGTCACTTTATTATGGGTTTTCGTGATGCTGTGTGTTTAGGTGCTAGGTTTTTCCAGGAACGGGTATATATATATATATATATATATATATATATATATATATATATATATATATATATATATATATATATATATAGAGAGAGAGAGAGAGAGAGAGAGAGAGAGAGAGAGAGAGAGAGAGAGAGAGAGAGAGAGATTTAAAATCATCCATCATCCAGAAACTCCATGCTGCTGCTGATGTCACTTCTGTTTGCATCAGTTACAACTAAATATAAAGGGGAGGTTAATTCTTATGCAAGCCACATCAACTGATTTCAAGATATTTGTGTGCCTACTATTCTGGCTACTAAGATATACAAAATGAAATAGCATATCAGGTTAAGAGAACGATGTCTGAACGTTTTCCGAGTGTCACAATAACGTTATTTGTATAACGTTGCCTTTCAGTTGGTTGGAATGTTATCAAGAATATTTCCACAATGCTTGTTTGTGTCTAACAGGGTATGTTGTCGGAGCAATTTAATCACTATTACAGCAGATTTTTTTATAAACCATCACAGGAATGTTATTGTTGGACCCTGGGTAATGTTGCCTGTTTGCTTCCTCAGCCACACAGTTGCACTGTAATATAACATTCATGTGTCTCTAAGCCATTCCTCTACCTATTCCGTATGCTCCAGCTACATCTCTCGACACAATCCCACACATTCACTCCGGCGCACATTTAATGAGTGTATGCTGTAGAAATCCCTTTTTTTTTGCTTCGCATTGCTTATAGAAGCAAATACATGTGCATTTTTTTTCCATTACTTTTGCATTCATATTCAGATCAGAATTCGTTTGTTCGCCTATTGATGCTCTCGCGTTCTTCCTTTCCATGTCGTTTATCCATCTTTCTTTTCTTCCCCTTCCCTGACATTTCTGTTTGAAGCCGGCTCTCTTTTCTCTCCGCTGTGCGATCAAGCTGCTGTCTGGTCACTGACCTTGAAACGTTAAGAGGCAACCACACTGAGAGACGAGTGGCACGTGACAAATTCATGGATTTAGGATGGTAATTGTGTATGTCTGGGAGTATCCCCCCCCCTCAAACACACACACACACACACACACACACACACACACACACACACACACACACACACACACACACACACATACATGCACGTGGGCATTTTAAAGTTGTTGCCTGGGTAAATAGTTGATTCGGTTTGTAACCCTTCTTGTGACTGTGTTCTGATTCATTACAGCAGCGTCGGCGAAATCAGCCTCTCTGATGATGAGATGCATCTGCTTAACATAGTGCAAGTGTGCATGTGTGGGAGGGAGCCATGAGCTTTTTTCTCCATCTCACTTGTTCATTTTCTCTCTAAAAACACACTGTGTTTGATCGTCGTCCGTTGCTGTTCTATAAATTTACACCAGGAATGTGTTTTTGTGTCAATCCCTTATCGGTACAATCGCTCAGCGCTTACATCTCTCTCGACCCTCTCTATCCATATGATATCGCTCATTCCTACTCAGCCTCTTAATCCTCTAAGGCAGGACGGTGCAAAAGTCGGTTTCTAAGAATACACAGCACACGCGTCAGACGTGACCCGCGGCCCTGTATCCATGAGAGAGTCCTACACACTCCTACAAGTTTCCAATGGCAACCAGTGTTGCAGTCTCCTAAGCATGAAGAAGGGGTTGTTATTCATCGCCGCAGCACGTCCTTGAACATCCCCGTGGTTGAAGCCACATGGTACATAACTCAACCTACATGCTACATGCGACTGAAAGAGCATAGTAAGTGTCTTGGAGGTTGCCAGATATGGAGAATTGTTTTTGTTGAAAAAAGTATAGACACACTTACCTTTAATACTGTAAAAAAAATAAAATAAATCAGGCATAGAAAATGCAGACTGTGGAATAAAAAATGACCCTATTATTGATTATTCAACCTATTATTTTATTATTATATATTAAAATCGAGGTCCTGAAATCATGCACATAGGGTATATTAACACACTATTTAAACACACAATTTGCAAATTCTTTTTATTTATTATAATAAAATATATCATATTTTATAAATAAAATGATTTATTTATACATATATGTATTTATTATTTATTTATTAATTAGTTGAATACATTTTGTTCATTATGTTTTTATTCAATTGATCTGTTTTAAGAAAGAAAACACACCTATTGTGTAAATAAATAATTGCAATTGCATTTAAATGATATTTTTGTGTTTTATGTGAAGGTTATGTGAAGATGCTAGCATGGAGTGAAAGGCAAAAAGGGACCATACTTCTTGATACTGTACTTAATATCAATACCGTTGTGCAACTGTTTTATTATTAATTTTAGTACTAATCCCTGAATGTAACCCAGAGCACCTCAGCAGTAAATGTATCTGGACGAAATGGAGTGAATCGATAGAGACGATTACAATCAGCCAGACACTGAGGTCTCTTCAGAGAGACGGGACAGATGACTGATGAAGGAGGAGACAGCTGTGCTAAGAGAAGCTCAGAATAGCAGCAGAACCAAGAGTAAAGCTTTCCCAGGTCTTTATTGTCCCATTGTGTGTGTTTAGAGAAAAAGGAGCCATGGTTCCAGTTAATGTTTTCATGAAGATGAGGAATTTTCTACAATTTCTGTTACATTAGAACTTTTTTTTAAGAAACAAGCTTACACTGTTTAAAATAGCTGCATTCATGGCATGCTCTTGAAATGTTAATGTTGTAGCATACCCCAAAAATGTCATTAGCTAGCATACACATGACAGCAAGGCCATGTTCTAATTTCTTTATTAAGATTGAAATGCTATCCTTCCGATATACAGTGGAACCTCGATACTCGTGACCTTGACACTCGCAACCTCGATAATTTGTGACTTTTCATTTGGAACCAGACTGAGAGTATCTCGCGAAAAATCTAATAGTTCGCGAGAAGTGGCTCAAAAGTTTGGGGTAACATTTCAACAAGTTTGTAGAGTTTGTACTAATAAATGACATTAAAATGTTTGGAAAACTATTTTATTACTGTATTATTCATTTAAAGTAGTAAATAAAATATTTATGACAAGTAATTCACAATTCTGTTGCATTTACACTACAGTACATGTACAATTCCCCTTGAAAAAGGAACCATCAAATGGAGAGTCAAAATCTCGTGATTTTTTTGTTACTCGCGAGGGGTCATAGAACGTAACTCCCACGAGTATCAAGGTTGCGCTGTATATGTATCCTTTTCGAAGTGACTTAATCAGAAATTACAGTATCAATAAAAAATTTATAAAAAAATAATGAGAGAACTCACTTCTTCCCCTGATCTTTGACATTCTGTTCTTGTGCTAGTACAACCTAAAGGGTTCTTTTATAAATGTTCAGTGCTTGTTTAAGTGCTTGGTGAAGACGTAGGTCTTCATTCTTCACTCAGACACAACTATTGACTCAGCGATTCTGAATGGAGGGGAGTCAACACTCTTGATATATGTTTTCCTTGTGTCCTAAGGGACAATGGGTCAATTTGAGCAATGTTTGGGTCTTAACCCTTTCTGACCGCACACTGATGCACCAGTTCCCTGTCACGATGGAAATCAACCTACTAGATATTTTCAGTATAAAGAAATGAATTATATTTATTTCTATCATGTCTATTATTATTATAAACATTTTAAATACAACACATTTTAAATACAACACCAGAGCAGGACATCAAAAATAAATTTAATGCCAGACACTCCCAAATAATTTTTTTGCTAATAACATCATGGGGATAAGTGTGGACACGTTCATTTTTGTCAGTGTTTTTAATCAGACGCGTGAAGGAAACACAGCGTGTGAACGCATCATGGTGAGCTGCTCAGAGCTTTTCAATCACTGAATGTCAAGTAGCATTATGTGAAGCATCGTGAGCGAACGTTCAGACCGTCCACTCAATCATTCACGAGGCTTCATGAGTTTTACCGAATGCCCTTAAGATCATATCACAAATTCAGCCACTTTGATTCCAGTCACAAGTCACAAGGAGGCCACTAATTACTGATAGCTTTAGCAAAAAAAAGTTAGCTTACTGGGTTTACATTACAAAACATTAAAGGAGCAGTTTGTAATTTGTAGAAAACTCGTCTGTTTTTCAGATGACTTACAATTGCAATAAAAGCATTGACAAGGCCTCTCTGTCCTCCACCTGACCCCACTTCTTCGGTTTAATCGACTTCCTCAAGTTACTCTTCAAGGAAAAAAGAATGGGCAATTTTCCAGATTGAGGCAGAGATTATGTCAGGGCCCGAAAATGAAAGAAGTCTGTGTTGGGTTTTTTGGAAAACGTTTTTCATCAAACATCAACATTCTTAAATGGTACTGTTATTATCAATAGTAATTACCGCCAATTCCATTTAAATGACATAATTTTTAATTATTTTGAAAGACTTTTGCACAAGTTTTTATAATTTCATTATTTAATTCATTCATTTGAAAATGTTGTTGAATTAAATTTTATATTAATGGACATTTCATATAATGGACATCAACCCAAAGCAACGTTTTGCATTATTATATCAATTTTAGCATCATAAATGTATCCCGTATACTTTTTAGAACTAATAAGGGGCCCAGTGGCGACAGTGGCAAGGAAAAAAATAAACCCTGAAATGGTATGATGAAGAAACCTTAAAAGGAACCAGGCTCAATAGGGAACCCATTCTCATCTGGTGGCTCCGAATGTCCATTCATTATAGTTCCATCATTGTTGAGGTTATAAACTTCACCGATTTGCCACGTGAATGCCAGACTGTTCATGGAAAGTGTAGTCCTAAGCCGATGTAGCAGACTGTTTATATGAATTACAGTCCAAATCCATCTTCATGGTTCTTGAGTTGAACCTTCCACAGTAACCTCATGGATCTTTTGGCTGTTCAAGTGGAGCAATCGTCAGCTGCAGTGAGTGGTTTCAGGTATGATGTCAGGATGAATCAGGCAGGTTTAGAAAGAAGAAAGAGACTTTCATATAAATCTGTACAAAAGATCTGTATAGAGTGTATAGGTCATCGAAGGAATGAATAATGTTATTTTTTGGAATGCACTAATAGTAGTGTACATATAATTCATATTAAAAAACATTTGCATTTAGTCTTGCTAAGCAAACAAATCGCAGCTTCGGAAAGCAGTAGCTCAGTGGTTAAGGCATTAGTCTCTGGATTGAAAGTCACAAATGAATTCACTCAACTGCTTTGCAAATGAATCGTCTGGAAATCATACAGCACTGTGAAGGTTATACACACATTTCAAAAATCTTAAGATTATTTATAGGCATTGGAAATCCATTCAGGAAAAAAAATACATAGAAGAGAGTCGGGAAAAAAGCGAATATGTGCGATATCTGATATTTTTAGCAAACTATTTTATTTGGTTCAAAATATTTTTCGAAAATCAAGTGACTGTTCAATGCCTTGGATGTCAGTACTGACCACAGGGTCGAGTTTTGCCTCGGTGTGGTCGTTGATTAGCATTCTAAACAATTACTCAGCATTATTGATTTAATTATTAATTTATTGAATTAATGAGCATTTTTTTCTTTGTTTAATTCTAGGTATGTGTAAAGGCATTTTAATTATAATTATAAACTGATGGGCTCTTCTCCAAGTGCCTTCATTAATAAAAATGATCATATCATTGTAATTATTAAAAAGAAAAGGATGAAAAAAAATTACTGTTACTGGGGTGAAAGGGGTAACAGGGCTGAATGAATGAATAAATAAATGAATGAATAAATGAATTAATCAACTAATTTAAAAATATAGGTAGATCATAACCTTCAATGAACGAGTTGTGGAAAATGGATGTTTCAGAATGTGGTGTTAAATTCACACACACACACACACACACACACACACACACACACACACACACACACACACACACACACACACACACACACACACAAAATATAATTTTCAAGCACTTCATTGATTATTTTTTAAAGTAAAGTGAAGGGTGAAAGTGCTAACGATTTTCCAGGTTTAATTGTTTAAATTCATCTGGAGCCTGCACTTTATCTGTTTAAAACATCTTTTTACTTTTACTTTTACCTACAGCATTTGTAAATGTAGCACAAATTCCACCCTAATCGACGAGTCACTCATTTCAAGAAATGTGTAGATCCATTTAAAGGTTTTTGAAAAGCACTCTGGGCTATCAGGCAGTCTGTTAGTGCGAAGTAGTGCATTTTTTTATTTTAAAAGAAACCAATGCCATTTCACAAATTGTCAAGAAAATGGCTTTTTCAACAGAGTGTAGTAGAAAAAGTGAATACAGCATGCCACAAAAGAGGTTTGTGTGACTGTAACAAGTGAGAGTGTAATTAGTCCTATTACTGTATTCTTGCCTTTCAGTGGCAGGGAGAAGTTTTTAACAAAACCACTCAAGGTTTAGAATTAGCTGAAGCTCAGAAGCAGTGAATGTCAAAATTAAGAGAATGAGAAGAGCCTCATATGTTCATGTTCAAGTGTAGTTTAGTATAGTGTAGTGTAGTATATTATAGTGTAGTATAATATAGTATAGTATAGTATAGTATAGTATAGTATAGTATAGTATAGTATAGTGTAGTGTAGTGCAGTATCTGATTGGCCCAGTACTTGTACCCTTTACATTGACCAAATCTAAATCTAATCTAACAAGTACTTTAGTAGTAGTAGTTTACAGAGTAACATAATGGGGATGCAAATGCTTATGCTCACATAAATTGTAGTGTAGTGTGGTGTAGTACAGTGTAGTGTAGTGTGGTGTAGTGTAGTGTAGTACAGTGTAGTGTAGTGTAGTGTTGTGTAGTACAGTGTAGTGTAGTGTAGTACAGTGTAGTGTAGTGTAGTACAGTGTAGTGTAGTACAGTGTAGTGTAGTGTAGTGTAGTGTAGTGTAGTGTAGTACAGTGTAGTGTAGTACAGTGTAGTGTAGTGTAGTACAGTGTAGTGTAGTGTAGTGAAGTGAAGTGTAGTGTAGTACAGTGTAGAGTAGTGTAGTGAAGTGTAGTGTAGTACAGTGTAGTGTAGTGTAGTACAGTGTAGTGTAGTACAGTGTAGAGTAGTGTAGTGTAGTGTAGTGTAGTGAAGTGTAGTGTAGTACAGTGTAGTGTAGTGTAGTACAGTGTAGTGTAGTGTAGTGAAGTGAAGTGTAGTGTAGTACAGTGTAGAGTAGTGTAGTGTAGTGTAGTACAGTGTAGTGTAGTACAGTGTAGTGTAGTGTAGTGTAGTACAGTGTAGTGTAGTACAGTGTAGTGTAGTGTAGTACAGTGTAGTGTAGTGTAGTGAAGTGAAGTGTAGTGTAGTACAGTGTAGAGTAGTGTAGTGAAGTGTAGTGTAGTACAGTGTAGTGTAGTGTAGTACAGTGTAGTGTAGTACAGTGTAGAGTAGTGTAGTGTAGTGTAGTGTAGTGAAGTGTAGTGTAGTACAGTGTAGTGTAGTGTAGTACAGTGAAGTGTAGTACAGTGTAGAGTAGTGTAGTGTAGTGTAGTGTAGTGTAGTACAGTGTAGTGTAGTAAAGTGTAGTGTTGTGTAGTACAGTGTAGTGTAGTGTAGTGTTGTGTAGTACAGTGTAGTGTAGTGTAGTACAGTGTAGTGTAGTACAGTGTAGTGTAGTGTGGTGTAGTGTAGTGTAGTACAGTGTAGTGTAGTGTTGTGTAGTACAGTGTAGTGTAGTGTAGTACAGTGTAGTGTAGTGTAGTACAGTGTAGTGTAGTACAGTGTAGTGTAGTGTAGTGTAGTGTAGTGTAGTGTAGTGTAGTGTAGTACAGTGTAGTGTAGTGTAGTACAGTGTAGTGTAGTGTAGTGAAGTGTAGTGTAGTACAGTGTAGAGTAGTGTAGTGAATTGTAGTGTAGTACAGTGTAGTGTAGTGTAGTACAGTGTAGTGTAGTACAGTGTAGAGTAGTGTAGTGTAGTGTAGTGAAGTGTAGTGTAGTACAGTGTAGTGTAGTGTAGTACAGTGAAGTGTAGTACAGTGTAGAGTAGTGTAGTGTAGTGTAGTGTAGTACAGTGTAGTGTAGTACAGTGTAGTGTAGTAAAGTGTAGTGTTGTGTAGTACAGTGTAGTGTAGTGTAGTACAGTGTAGTGTAGTGTAGTGTTGTGTAGTACAGTGTAGTGTAGTGTAGTACAGTGTAGTGTAGTACAGTATAGAGTAGTGTAGTGTAGTGTAGTACAGTGTAGTGTAATAAAGTGTAGTGTAGTGTAGTGTAGTACAGTGTAGTGTAGTACAGTATAGAGTAGTGTAGTGTAGTACAGTATAGAGTAGTGTAGTGTAGTACAGTGTAGTGTAGTACAGTATAGAGTAGTGTAGTGTAGTACAGTATAGAGTAGTGTAGTGTAGTGTAGTACAGTGTAGTGTAGTAAAGTGTAGTGTAGTACAGTGTAGTGTAGTGTAGTGTAGTGTAGTACAGTGTAGTGTAGTACAGTATAGAGTAGTGTAGTGTAGTACAGTGTGGTGTAGTGTAGTGTAGTGTAGTGTAGTACAGTGTAGTGCAGTGTTGTACAGTGTAGTGTAGTGTGGTGTAGTACAGTGTAGTGTAGTGTAGTACAGTGTGGTGTAGTGTAGTGTAGTACAGTGTAGTGCAGTGTTGTACAGTGTAGTGTAGTGTAGTGTAGTGTAGTGTAGTACAGTGTGGTGTAGTGTAGTGTAGTACAGTGTAGTGCGGTGTTGTACAGTGTAGTGTAGTACAGTGTAGTGTAGTGTAGTACAGTGTAGTGTAGTGTAGTGTAGTGTAGTGTAGTGTAGTGTAGTACAGTGTAGTGTAGTACAGTATAGAGTAGTGTAGTGTAGTACAGTGTGGTGTAGTGTAGTGTAGTGTAGTGTAGTACAGTGTAGTGCAGTGTTGTACAGTGTAGTGTAGTGTAGTGTGGTGTAGTACAGTGTAGTGTAGTGTGGTGTGGTGTAGTACAGTGTGGTGTAGTGCAGTGTAGTGTAGTGTAGTACAGTGTAGTGCAGTGTTGTGTAGTGTAGTGTAGTGTAGTGTGGTGTAGTACAGTGTAGTGTAGTGTAGTGTAGTGTGGTGTAGTACAGTGTGGTGTAGTGTAGTGTAGTACAGTGTAGTGCAGTGTTGTACAGTGTAGTGTAGTGTAGTGTAGTGTGGTGTAGTACAGTGTAGTGTAGTGTAGTGTAGTACAGTGTGGTGTAGTGTAGTGTAGTGTAGTGTAGTGTAGTGTAGTGTAGTGTAGTACAGTGTAGTGCAGTGTTGTACAGTGTAGTGTAGTGTAGTGTGGTGTAGTGCAGTGTTGTACAGTGTAGTGTAGTGTAGTGTAGTGCGGTGTTGTACAGTGTAGTGTAGTACAGTGTAGTGTAGTGTAGTACAGTGTAGTGTAGTAAAGTGTAGTGTAATGTAGTACAGTGTAGTGTAGTGTAGTGTAGTGTAGTATAGTGTAGTACAGTGTAGTGTAGTACAGTATAGAGTAGTGTAGTGTAGTACAGTGTGGTGTAGTGTAGTGTAGTGTAGTGTAGTACAGTGTAGTGTAGTGTAGTACAGTGTAGTGTAGTGTAGTGTTGTGTAGTACAGTGTAGTGTAGTGTAGTACAGTGTAGTGTAGTGTAGTACAGTGTAGTGTAGTACAGTGTAGTGTAGTGTAGTGTAGTGTAGTGTAGTGTAGTGTAGTGTAGAGTAGTGTACTGAAGTGTAGTGTAGTACAGTGTAGTGTAGTGTAGTACAGTGTAGTGTAGTACAGTGTAGAGTAGTGTAGTGTAGTGTAGTGTAGTGAAGTGTAGTGTAGTACAGTGTAGTGTAGTGTAGTACAGTGAAGTGTAGTACAGTGTAGAGTAGTGTAGTGTAGTGTAGTGTAGTACAGTGTAGTGTAGTACAGTGTAGTGTAGTAAAGTGTAGTGTTGTGTAGTACAGTGTAGTGTAGTGTAGTGTTGTGTAGTACAGTGTAGTGTAGTGTAGTACAGTGTAGTGTAGTGTAGTACAGTGTAGTGTAGTGCGGTGTAGTGTAGTGTAGTACAGTGTAGTGTAGTGTAGTGTTGTGTAGTACAGTGTAGTGTAGTGTAGTACAGTGTAGTGTAGTGTAGTACAGTGTAGTGTAGTACAGTGTAGTGTGGTGTAGTGTAGTGTAGTACAGTGTAGTGTAGTACAGTGTAGTGTAGTGTAGTACAGTGTAGTGTAGTGTAGTGAAGTGTAGTGTAGTACAGTGTAGAGTAGTGTAGTGAAGTGTAGTGTAGTACAGTGTAGTGTAGTGTAGTACAGTGTAGTGTAGTACAGTACAGTGTAGAGTAGTCTAGTGTAGTGTAGTGTAGTGAAGTGTAGTGTAGTGTAGTACAGTGTAGTGTAGTGTAGTACAGTGAAGTGTAGTACAGTGTAGAGTAGTGTAGTGTAGTGTAGTGTAGTACAGTGTAGTGTAGTACAGTGTAGTGTAGTAAAGTGTAGTGTTGTGTAGTACAGTGTAGTGTAGTGTAGTACAGTGTAGTGTAGTGTAGTGTTGTGTAGTACAGTGTAGTGTAGTGTAGTACAGTGTAGTGTAGTACAGTATAGAGTAGTGTAGTGTAGTGTAGTACAGTGTAGTGTAATAAAGTGTAGTGTAGTGTAGTGTAGTACAGTGTAGTGTAGTACAGTATAGAGTAGTGTAGTGTAGTACAGTATAGAGTAGTGTAGTGTAGTACAGTGTAGTGTAGTACAGTATAGAGTAGTGTAGTGTAGTACAGTATAGAGTAGTGTAGTGTAGTGTAGTACAGTGTAGTGTAGTAAAGTGTAGTGTAGTACAGTGTAGTGTAGTGTAGTGTAGTGTAGTGTAGTACAGTGTAGTGTAGTACAGTATAGAGTAGTGTAGTGTAGTACAGTGTGGTGTAGTGTAGTGTAGTGTAGTACAGTGTAGTGCAGTGTTGTACAGTGTAGTGTAGTGTAGTGTAGTGTGGTGTAGTACAGTGTAGTGTAGTGTAGTGTAGTACAGTGTGGTGTAGTGTAGTGTAGTACCGTGTAGTGCAGTGTTGTACAGTGTAGTGTAGTGTAGTGTAGTGTAGTACAGTGTGGTGTAGTGTAGTACAGTGTAGTGCGGTGTTGTACAGTGTAGTGTAGTACAGTGTAGTGTAGTGTAGTACAGTGTAGTGTAGTAAAGTGTAGTGTAGTGTAGTACAGTGTAGTGTAGTGTAGTGTAGTGTAGTGTAGTGTAGTACAGTGTAGTGTAGTACAGTATAGAGTAGTGTAGTGTAGTACAGTGTGGTGTAGTGTAGTGTAGTGTAGTACAGTGTAGTGCAGTGTTGTACAGTGTAGTGTAGTGTAGTGTGGTGTAGTACAGTGTAGTGTAGTGTAGTGTAGTGTAGTGTGGTGTAGTACAGTGTGGTGTAGTGCAGTGTAGTGTAGTGTAGTACAGTGTAGTGCAGTGTTGTACAGTGTAGTGTAGTGTAGTGTAGTGTGGTGTAGTACAGTGTAGTGTAGTGTAGTGTAGTGTGGTGTAGTACAGTGTGGTGTAGTGTAGTGTAGTGTAGTGCAGTGTTGTACAGTGTAGTGTAGTGTAGTGTAGTGTGGTGTAGTGTAGTGTGGTGTAGTACAGTGTAGTGTAGTGTAGTGTAGTACAGTGTGGTGTAGTGTAGTGTAGTGTAGTGTAGTGTAGTACAGTGTAGTGCAGTGTTGTAAAGTGTAGTGTAGTGTAGTGTAGTGTGGTGTAGTGCAGTGTTGTACAGTGTAGTGTAGTGTAGTGTAGTGTGGTGTAGTACAGTGTGGTGTAGTGCAGTGTAGTGTAGTACAGTGTAGTGCAGTGTTGTACAGTGTAGTGTAGTGTAGTGTAGTACAGTGTGGTGTAGTGTAGTGTAGTGTAGTACAGTGTAGTGCAGTGTTGTACAGTGTAGTGTAGTGTAGTGTGGTGCAGTACAGTGTGGTGAAGTGTAGTGTTGTGTAGTACAGTGTAGTGCAGTGTTGTACAGTGTAGTGTAGTGTAGTGTGGTGTAGTACAGTGTAGTACAGTGTAGTGCAGTGTTGTACAGTGTAGTGTAGTGTAGTGTAGTGTAGTACAGTGTGGTGTAGTGTAGTGTAGTGTAGTACAGTGTAGTGCAGTGTTGTACAGTGTAGTGTAGTGTAGTGTAGTACAGTGTGGTGTAGTGTAGTGTAGTACAGTGTAGTGCAGTGTTGTACAGTGTAGTGTAGTGTAGTGTAGTGTGGTGTGGTGTAGTACAGTGTAGTGTGGTGTAGTACAGTGTTGTGCGGTGTAAAATAGCAGAAAAGGCTTTTTCTGTTATAGTTACTTCTTTTTCTTTTCACTTCTTATCTGTAAGACATTCTGATACATACTTTTTTCTTCAAAATACTATTTGTAATCAAAAAAACAATATATTAATATTAAATATTGAATACTCCAGTTATACTCTAAACCAGTTCAAACCTGGACAGTGTCCCCTGCCTGCATTTGGAGTTTATATCATGTGATTGTTTAATTGAATGAAATATTGTTGGCCTGCGTTCACAGCTGAAGCACATACGATCGTTAAACACACGCCTCAAAATGGGGTCCATCTGCACAGACGCAGGACAGTAATTGGGCTGAGCAGGGCTTCGAAACACCGCCACGGACGGTTTAAATGTCCACTTAAGGACAATTCACGGCAGCACAGGGACATTTTATGCTCATGGAGCCTCTGCAGGTTCCACTTTATTGAATCAGATGTGTTTCAGAGTCAGGCTCCGAGCTGTGACGTGCGACTGAGATTAAGCAGACACACACACACACACACACACACACACACACACACACACACACACACACACACACACACACACACACACACACACAGTAAGGTCTTCATCAGAAGGTAGGTAAAGACAGCATAGGCTTTAGAGTGCTGCTTTAATGCACCTTCTCACCCAGGATTGATCCCCATTTCTGAGCTACTGCATCTCTAATGGTGAAGCAAGTGTCTAAAAATATCAGGAATAACTTCATTGCAACATCGGAGCAGCTTGTTTCCCCGCAGCCATAGCTGTCATAAACAAACAGCTTTTCAATACACATCCTCAGAGAGCAGTCACAGGGAGACAATTTCTAATGAATAGAGCTCCTACATTTCTGCTCTGACCCCTGACCCAGGAAAAAAATACACACTATGCATGTACTGTTTTGAAATTTGCACCAAAACTCTTAAGCAACTCGAGCCACTTGAATTAAAATCGAAGAGCAACTCAAAAGCCACTATAAAAACACAATTTAAATTTGTCACATATGATAAAAACCAAAAACTGAATATCAGTCTAAGAATAGTGAAACATGGTGGTGGGAGCATCATTTGGAGACACTTTTGTTTCTCAAATGGGAAGCCATACAGGACTAAGGGGAAAACTAATGGAGAAACACAGTGCAACACAGGATTACTTGAGTAACGGCGCCCCCTGTTGTACACAACATGTAATGATATGCATAACTATTACAGTTTCTCTAGCATTTCTCGAATCCTCCTTAATATTTGCAAACCAGTCAGTGCATTCTCAAATATGTATTTCTCTACATATATTGTATATATATTTTTTTATACTTTATTAGATTGTTCACAGTTATCTTTTGTTTTGATAGATTTGCAGTTTCATTCATTTTCTTTATACTATCAGGTGGACTTTTATACCTTTACATGAACTTCAGATTTAATTTTAATAGAATTTACCATTTAATTTTACTGTCAAGTGGACAATTATACCTTTATATAAACAGCTTTACGTTTAATATAACTTTAATGATTATAATACTATAATATATATATTATCTATGATGATTTACTTATGTTTCTTTTATTATTTTTTTATAAAAATAATTTGTGATTCAACATTAATTAGCTGCCCCTCCTGCTGTACCGGCACGAACCCCCTAGGGGTCGCCAAATACTGGTTGAAGACCCACGTACTGTAGGATAGTGTTCTATATACTGTATGTAGTGTAGTATAGTATAGTATACAATGGTATAGTGCAGTATAGAATTGTGTAGTTTATTACAGTATAGTTTACAATATTATATTATTGTATAATATACTTTAGTGTGGTGTAGTATAGTGTAGTATTGTATAATATAGTACAATGCAGTATTGTATAGTATTGTATAATATACACTGATCAGGCAACCAACATTATGACATTATAACATTATGAGTGATGACGTGAATAACACTGATTATCTCTTCATTATGGTAACACACAGTTGCATGAGTGTGTGTGTTCAGGTCTGTGTGTTGAGGAGCCTGATAACTTGAGGGAAAAACTGTTGCACAGTCTGGATGTGAGGCCTGAATGCTCCGGAACCTCTTTCTTGATGGTGGGAGAGTGAAGAGTGTGTGTGAGGGGTGTGTGGGGTCTACCACAATGCTGTTGACTCCGCAGATGCTGTAAAACATGTGGTGTTTAAAGCAGGAAAAATGGGAAAGCTTTTTTGATCGAGTTTGACATATTTGTGATGGCGAGACGACTGGGTCAGGGCATCTCCAAAACTGCAGCTTTTGTGGGATGTTCCCGGTCTGCAGGAAGGTACAGCGGTGAACCGGAGACAGGGTCATGGGCGGGCGAGGCTCATTAACTCTCGATTACTCAGTTGTATAAATGAGATCATTTTAAGTCGCTCTGGATAAATGCGTCTGCCAAATGCCATACATGTAAATGTCAACGTAGCAGTGTGTTGCTCAGTCAGCAGATGGCGCTGTGAAACTGCACTGATGTGGAAGACTGTGTAGTTCTGTTTTTAACTCATACACTTTGAACAAAAGCTACCAGCTCATAAACATTAAACGTAACACAAATGTGTCATGAATAATCATTGGTGCCAAACATATGATGTTAGATTTGTAATGCAGGTTTGTTTTATTAGTTTGTTGACTTTTTTTCCCTTTCACTCTTTTTGAATTTACACTTCACTATCATTCTGTTTAATGTTTCTTGTAAACATCATTAGAATTAGGAAGGGAAGATTAATCTTCATAAATTATGATATGTATGTATTATTTATTCATCATTTTCTGCAAAGTGCATTTGACATGTGGGTCTGAATTCTCTATACGATGTCTGTAACTGATTCATTCTCCTTGCATAAGCAGATCCCAAGTGCTTGTGGTTAAATATTAAACAAACACAGACTACACTGAGGTTCATGTTTTCTGGTTTTTGACTTTCTACAAAAAACAGCGACTAAAAAAATAAACTGAAATGAACCCAAGTACTGCTCAAGATAAAGAAAAGGTTTAAAAGGACTCGTCAGAGCGGAGACCCTTTCAGTGTATTAACTGAGTTGTTGAGCTTCTAACAAAGGAATAGCCTCAATATCACACGTTTAGACTGATGATCGAGTGTGACTTTCTTCTGGAAGACAGCAAAGCAGCAAATTAAGTATGAGGTGTGATTTCTGTTGTTAAGACAAATGACAAAACACTTGTCATGTTTAAAAAAATCTGTTACCAAGAAGACAGTGGAGACTCTTTAAGAATCTAGTGGAGCATCTTTCTAGAAGAGCGGAGGTTGGTATAACAGCAAAAGGGGACTAAATGCGGAAAGAGATGTTCACATCTTCAATCTTACATCTTCAATCTTATAGCCCAGGTGTCCACAAACGTTTAGAAGAACCTTTAGAACGTTCACTTGTGTGTGCAACTATTTGCATCTGGCAAATCAGAACCAAGTATGAGGTCCCCTGGTGGTCTAGTGGTTAGGATGCGGCGCTCTCACAGGGTTTCGATCCCCGGTCAGGGAACCGACCCCAGCCGCTCTTAGTGCTGGTTCCAAGCCCGGATAAATGGGGAGGGTTGCGTTAGGAAGGCCATCCAGCGTAAAAACATGTGCCAAATCAAACATGCAACTGAAAGAGGCAGATGTAGAGGACAGGGGGGATTTGGAGAAGGATGATCCGCTGTGGCAACCCCTAATGGGAGAAGGTAAAAGAAGAAGAAGTAATGTGGTAAGTTTTGCAATAAAATATCCCATTTCTTTACTCAAGTATGATTTTCAGGTCCTCTTTACACTTCTGCTGTAGTCTCATGGCATAAACATGACTGGAATATAAAAAAATAAAAAGGAAAATATTTACAATTACAGTGAAGAATTACAGTGAAAACTTATGGTAGAGATGATGTTACAGTAAACCAATCGACCAATCCGAATCAAACACTGTGTTGTCTGAAATCAGCATGTCACCCTTTATGGCTTTGCTAAGCATCTGAGTTTACACCAGATTATCTGCACATACGGTATCTCACAAAAGTGAGTACACCCCTCAGATTTAAGCAACCATTTTAATATATCTTCTCAAGAAATAGAAAAGAAACTTGGATGTATGTTGAGTAATTTTCTGAGGGAAGTAAATTCTGTACTGTATCCAGCTGCACATTGACTACACTAAAATATATCAGTTTCATTTCTATAGTATTGTCCCTCGATAAGATAAGTTGCTGAAATGTGAGGAGCGTACTCACGTCTACATTACGTGATTCCAAGCAGCCACGCTTTAGCCTGACCTCTGCACCTCTGTCTCGGGGAAAACTTTGATCTCACTTTCATCGTCTCCTTCTGTAACCGTCAGGAAGATTATCATCTGCCCTCCGACCCTGCATGTTGCCGTGTGGAATCCGACCACGCTGTTAAGTCTGCTACATGAGAAACGTGTCTCACCGTTATATACAGTATGAGCTTTTTATCACCTGTTTATCGTCGAGTGAACTCCAGCCTCCATATCAGCACAGTGTGAGAGGCTTTTGGTGAAAGGGGAAGACTGGATTTATCAGAAGGTGAACGATAAGAGCACAGTGAAAGCTTTGCATTAGTGGCATGACGCACACATTCGTATGTGTTATACAAACAAATAAATACGTATACTATATGGACAAAGGTCTGTGTCAAGGGACACATTGTTGGATGGTGAAATTGGTTCCACTTAGCCGAAGAACAGACGGAATTTCATGGTGATGAAGTATGAAAGGGTTGCCATGTTGGTTCCTTTCACCTAAAATAAGTCTTCAACCATCCCTGCTCCAAAACAACTCTAAATCATTAAGCCTTCACCTCAGTGTTTGACTGTGGGGGTGAAGAAATCTGTTAATTCTAAAAGAGGCAGGAATGATTTGGCAGCAAAACAATATTAGGCATGCGGCCATAATGCTATGCCCAATCGGTGTAAACAAAAGAAACCTGCACCGGTTTCTCAATAACTAAAAACTAGTTGTTTTTAGACTTTTCACAAACACTGTAAATTGCAATTTGCACTTAGATGCTAACTGAATTCTATTACCTCTATTATCTAATCTAATCCAATCTAACTGGAATACACTTATGCTAATTGATTGTCCGATCATCTTTTTGTTTGATTGTATTCAGTGTGTTTCTTCACAGGGTTACTTTAGGTCAAGGGTACGACATTCTTGCACTGAACATGTCTGCACATGTCAGATTTATTTAAAAAAAAGAAATAATGCAGCACCCTTATGGTGCAAGGTGAGAAAAAATAAACACACATGTTGCAAGAAAAAGATAATGTTGGCAACTGAGGCAAGGGTTTGCAATAAAAATAAAAAAGAAGAAGTAGTGAGACGTGGGCGTTAGAAAGAGGAGTAAAGATCATAACACTGATTTCTCTGCTGAAATCATTTGCATTTTTATAATAACGGCCATCATTTGCGATCACGTCGCTGGACTTTGGATTTAGTATTTTTTCCCCCCCTCTCACTTGGGATCTTAAAAGACTTAGCAAAATCTGTTGGGGATTAGTTTCATTCAAAATCATACCTTCTGAGAAAGGTGATTAATGAAATGGTTGAAGGTAGACAATTTAAAACCTAGAATTTGAAAACCCCAAACCTTCTAGACAACACATTTGCATGCCAGGAAGTACTTTCTGAATGGACATGTAGCATGTCAGTTAAAAGACCCTCTTTGTTCTGACTGGTGATTTGGTAAATGCTTGTGTCTATATAAACCAATATGTACTATTTCAAAAGGCAATTAAAAATTTTTTTAAAAAGGCAATCGTTTAAAAATCACAACTTTATTAATACCTCTTGTTCAAGAAAATATAAAAAAAAAAAAAGACTCTAGAAGTATACAGGGTATAGTTTTTGCTTCAAATAAACAGAAACAAAATCTATTTGTAAAAGAAAGAAAGGAAAAAAAAAAAAAAAAAAAAAAGGAGGAAAGAAATACAAATTTCAGCAATACAGAAAATAAATTCCTCTTAATTTTTTCTTTTTTTTCCCTTTTTTACGACAATAGTCTGTGCAAAGAATGAATATGCATAACAAACACACTGTGTTACTGCTACATTAAGGCCTCAGAGCCTTGGTAAAGTGACTGTGTCATGATTTTCTCTAGTTTGGATACATCCCACGTAATAAAAAACTACAATTGCACCAAGTATCCAAGGGACGTCTTTAGTGATCACAGGGTTGATCTTCGGACCGCTCGAAAAGATACCTTCCCAGCCTTTTGCCTCGGCAATTTGGTGTCTGGAGTATTAAATATACAAAAAGACACAACCATTAGAGGCTGGCGGTGTTCGCAAGACCTCAGACGGTCTACGACCTTCAAAATTTGGGGGAAAAAATAAAATATTGGCATCAACACACAAAAAAAAAAAAATACTGCACACAAAATTCACGGCAAAAAAAAAAAAAATATCAGAAAGAAAATCCAGTCATAAAACACACGTATAAAAATGCTATTAAATAGATGCTCAAAAAAACAAAAAGGTTCTAAAATAAAAGAAAGCGATTGATATAGTACAGATTAGAACAGGTTTAAAAACAAAATAGACGCAGGTATATCAGATCAACTGATACACTTAAATTATGCTGATAAAGCGGAAAAAGTCTCTTCATTGGTGGAGCGGGAAGCATGTATAAATAAAAAGCCGGGTTAGGTCTGGCAGAGCTTGTCGGCGCTGCGGTAATGGGTGTTCGTGCAGGTGTGTGTGGGCATGGAGCGGTGGATCGGGGCAGGACTGTCGGCGCCCATCGTTAGGTTCAGTAGACTGGTGCAGGTGGGAAGGTAGACGTGCTGGATGTGTTCCACCTCAGAGCGACACACTGGACACGTCTGAAATCAAAACGCACACATTCACACGTGTCAGCATTACGCCTGTAAACACTGTATATACAAAAATACGGTAGGTGAGGTTATAAATAGGTTAAAATCAAGAAAAATATGTTTAGTATTTACTACTAATTTTTACGCGAGTGTACGGGTTTTCACCTGGAGCTGTGCAGCACAGTTCTGACAGCACACGGTGTGGCCGCAGGGGCAAAAAGCGGCGTCGATCTCCTCCTCGCAGCACAGCATGCACAGGAAGGCCTCACGCAGCTTCTGAAGTTTCTCCTGCAGCAGCCGGTTCTGCTGACATCCTCCACACTCTGGAACACTCTCCTGGCTGTGCCACGGCGAACGGGAGGAGGGGGAACGCTCCCCCGAGCGGGACATCAGGTCCACGATGCCGGCGTTGTACAGCGCCCTTCTGGCATAGTCGTACACCTCTTTGGACGTCCGACGGATGTCGAAGACGTACTTCTTGCCCAGGTTGATGTTCTCGTTGAGGAAAAGCGACGCCAAGTGACCCTTGAAGTCGCGGCTATACTGCATCATGACTGCGTTTGTTACGGTGTCGCACCTGAGGAAAAGCAAAGACGTTAGATTGGATCCAAATGAAAGAGCAGCTTTACCTGGGATAATAAAAGATTGCTATTAATAAATAAAGTCTTGAGTCATTGAAATCGTCTAAACATTTACGTCTGATTCACCGTCACTGATTTCTTTATTAGATCTAGTTTTGTCTAGCATCAAATTTACATTTACACCATTTGGCAGACGCTATTATCCTGAGCGATTTACAACTGAGCAGGGAAGGGTCAAGGACCCAGCAGTTTCAGCTTTGTGGTGGTGGGATTTCAACTTCCGAGCCAAAGTCCAAAAACTTAACCACTGAGTAACCACCACCCTAATTAAAGGATGGGGAAAAGACAAGCGAGGAAAAACTGCACGTCCGATCAAAGTCAACTTAACAATGAGACGAAGTGCAGCTGATTACATACAGCATTATCTGAAGCAGAATGACTCAAGAGTGCGGTGCCAGAGAGGGCAGGTGGGTATGGAAAAGTGTCATTTTCAGAACAATTGCTGGTGCAACAGGGGGGTTCTTGCAGGATCCACTTGCAAGGTTTCATCACTTCCCTGTGGCATGCGCCATAACCAGAATACCATCACAGGTTCATGTTGAGCCTTTCGCTGGTTACGAGTGAACACTCGTCGACTTGATATAGGATAAAAGATTTTGCTGAGAATTCGAAATTTTGCAAAAAACGACATGATGGAATGAAGAATAATAATGTACGTTAGAAAAGTAAAAAATATATTCGTCCTTCTCGGCTCACAGTGGGACAGTTCAAACTGCTGACGCATGCAGCTTACGTGGATAAAGTGCTTCTTTTTCCAGATGGGAAAGAATCGTGTAGCGGAGATGAAGTCTTTGCCAGGACACTATCCTCGGCACCCATCTGCTATGCGACTCCAATTATTTAAGAACACTCCCTTCCTGCGCGTGTGAAGGAGTTACTACAGGCGAGGTATCAAAAGGTTTCGAGACCAGCTCTGTTTTCAAGAAAGTTCCTTAGTGATCTACCACGGTTTACACACAATCACCTTCAGAATTGTCTTCTTGCGCCCCCAGGGTTCCTGCCACTTCCGGAATAGGTCCTGGTAGTCTTCTTTCAGAAAAGTGTCCAGCACCTTCTGGGATTTGCGTCAGATCTCTGCAGTGGTGTTTTCCTAAAATTTGTCATTGTCTTCCAACGATGTTCTTTGGTGCCACTCAAAACACCTCAGACGACTCTTCATGGCATAGCCGTTAATTTGACGAATCATGCAAAACGTCTCCGTGGCAGATTTGCCCAGTTTTACGTTCGCTCTTTGTTCTAACTTGTCCACGATGTAAAACTTCGGTCCTCTGACTGAACTCCAATTCAGTTTTTATTCTGTACTGATTTTCACAATGGACATTGTCTCAAATACAGAATGTAAAAATTATAGAACAAAAATTTAAACAAGTGAATGCGTGTTATCCCTGAGGAGCAGCCTGTGGCGTCTGTAACAAGGAAAAACCTTAGATGGTATGAAGAAGACTCAAAACCAGACTCAAAAGGGGAACCCATTCTCATTTGGGTGATATCAAGAGTGTGATAAATCATTAAAACTTTACAAACACCAGAGAGTGAGAAATATCATGAGCACTGGAGTGTGTGATTAGGATTGAGGTCTATTCTACAGTCTTGTGAATTGTGAACTGGGAGCTCACCTGTAGAAGGCGTGCGTCTCGGTAATGGCCCGGTACAACCCGCTGGCTGCTCGGTTACTGATCAGCTTGAAGAGCAGGACCACGTTGTCGCTGCTTTCCTTCGTCACGGTCAGATACACACTCTTCCCTGACTGTGTGGCGATTTGGATTAAAGGATAAGAAATTCTGCCCAAAAAAAAAAAAAAAAAAAAAAAAAAACACCATTAGAGATTAACAAACATAACCCTGTGACTTTGCTCTGTACATTAGGAGTCGTCACACACACTTTTCATGGCTATTATTAAAAAAAGTGCTGCTTTATTACTTTATAGTAATTCCAGTATTACAGTATAGTATTTAATAGAGAAGGGTGTATTGCTGTTTGGTTTGGGCGTAGAGCCTTAAAGAAATGTTTTTGCAACTATTTGGGACACAGTAATGGTCAGAAAAGCACTGCTCACCACTCTAAGATTAAAGAAGCATGGCGGTGGTGGTGTGTTCATATTTTAAGACTTGTTCAACATACAGCCAAACACATGACAAAAAGGTCTATTCGAGGTTTGCGACACAAAGTGAAGAGGGTCATGATTTACCTATTGACCAGGCTGAAGTCATCCCTGCAGACGGCGATGCCGTCAGGCCCCACTCCGATCGCCAGCCTCTGGCCCTCTGCGTCTCGCGCCCAGTGCCACTCCACGCCATAGTGGTCAAGAGATGCTATCAGCTGGAGGGCCTGATACTCCACGGTGCCTCGACTCAGCCCCTCGAGAGCCTTGTGCTTGGCTATAATGCTGCCAGAGAAACAGACAGACGGATACATTTAGACAGTGAAGGTGGCAAATGATTTAACCAAAAGGACATTTTTTTCGAGAATGAATGCCATATTTTACAGGAATTTGGTTAGCGTTCAGCTGAACCTTTTTCTATGCCTCGTCAGTGATCTCTCAGACAAAAACAAATGGAACGGGATACAAATTCATGCCAAGTTCTCTTTTGTGCCTGGGAACATCCTGCAGTTGTACATCAGACCGTAAGCAATCAGCGGTACATTATCTGGCACCTCGCACCTGAGGCAAAGCTCCGGCTGTCACTGTCAGCATCTTTAAAATAGCTTCCTTTGCAAGGCATTATGGGATTGGAAAGCACTCATGACAAAAAGACGGAACAGACTGCACACACATCCGTGTTAAAAGCTTTGCAATGTCTGCGTTTTACAACGGTCAGAACTAGAGACTTTCAAACACCAATGGAACGTCTCAATGCAGAAATCCTACCTCGGCATTACAAGCTGGTTTTTCATGGAACACATCACATATCACCCACATACACTATAGAAGGTTTATGGACACCTGACCATATGATTTTTGAACATCCCATTCCACATTTATAGATTGATGCGGTTATAAAAACCCTCCACTCTTCTGGGAAGATGATGTTCTACTAGATTTGTGCCCAGCAATAGAGAAACTGACATAGGTGATGAGGTCTGGGGTGCAGTCAGCATTCCAACAGTTCCCAAAGATATTTAAATAAAAGTTAAGAGTCAGAGCTCTATAGCAGGTCACTCAAGATCTTTCACTCGAACCCACATAAAGCAGATCTCCATGGATTGCTTGGGGCAACAGTATAGAAAAGAACCACAAATGGCTGAAAAAGTCAGGCATCCCAATACTTTTGTTTATGTGTAGATTTATTTGTGTGTAGATTTTTATATATATATAAAAATCTACACACATAAATCTACACATAAATACGCCCATTAACTGAACGGAACACGGAAGCTTTATTTTCCCCATAAACAAGTGTGTGTGACTAAATGGGTGACAACGCTGGTAAACATTACAGTGTTTGGATGGACATGAACTCTGACCTCACGCAAACACACATGCTTTATTTGGCTCTTATCCCAAATGCCACTGCGCAAACCGGAGGACCTGGCTATCAGGCATGAAGCTAAACACACAAACCGTATCAAGACACCTTTTTGCTTTTAACTTTGCACAAAACAACTAAAGGAATCCTGATTTTAGTCTTGAACCATTTGAAGCTTAAAAGTAATTGGACTTGGTGAAGGACAGTGTGACTGGGTAATAAGTACACTATGATTTTTGAGCATTGCATTCCGCATTCAGTCCCAATTTGCTCTTATAATTCCCGTCACTCTTCTGGGAAGATGTTCCACTAGTTTTTGGAGTGTACTTATGGATATTTGTGTTCATCAGCCACAAGGGATGCTATGAAAGGCAGCTACTGATGTAGGTGAGGAGACCTGGGGTGCAGTCAACGTTCACATTCATCCCAAAGGTGTTCAGTAGGGATGAGATCAGAGCTCTATAGCAGCAAGATCTTCCTCTCCAAAGCATGTAAACCAGATCAAGGAGCTCACTTTGTGCACAGGGGCATCGCCATGCTGGAACAGGTTTGGGTTTCCAACAAGTGAATGCAAATTTTATTAAAAACACATCCAAGATGTTCTGTACAATTGAGTGCCTCCAGGGAACAGTTTGGAAAAGAACCACATAGCATATAGCAGGAAAGGTCAGGTGACCCAATACTTTTGGCAATAGTGTACACACACACACACACACACACACACACATTTATTTATTTATTTTTCTCACTTTTTGTTTGAACTACCCATATATGCATTTTGTTTGTGGATCACTGCAGTCATGACAAAACAGACGATTATAACAGACGTTTTTGTACCTGTTGACAGTCTCTTGGTCGGGATCGTTTCCACACAGCTCGGTGTACCAGTATTTGGCCGTGTTCTGGTTGTAGTCGCCGAACTCCGCCTGTGCCAGGAGGGAGCTCAGCTCCTCGGCCTGCTCAGAGCACATGCGCAGGTGGCCGCGGTGCAGATCCTCTTTAACGTGCATGAAGAACAGGTGTCTAAAAGAGAGAGAGAGAGAGAAAAAATAAATAAAAATGAATGGAGTGAAGGAATGGAGCAGGTGGCTAATGCTCGACTCCACTTACAGATCACAACATGAGGGATGCAGCCAAAAATCGGGTTCACGTTAACATTTTATCCATTTTTAGTTACATCCAATGCGGTTCCTATTTGCATTATAGCAGCAATAAAGAGTGGTTCTTTAAAACGGTCATCTTTAATGCTCTGAGAAGTCAACCATTGTAATGACACTTGACTTCTTCCAGTCCGGCACACCACTAGTTCACTTGCAAAAATGGAAGTCTAAAGAGGTGTAACGGGAACACCCCAAACCGCACTCTCACTATTATGGTCAATGCAGAAGCAAGAAAAACAAACAAAAAAAAAGTTTGCAGCCATATTCTCTTTCCGAGCAGTACTTTCACTTAAACCCAGCAGTCAGGCAGAGTTTCATAACCTGCACGTGGTGTGAAGTGGTTTGACTTTCACCCGGCTGCCTCACTCACACACAGTCGTATCTCTTATCGCCGGCAGAGCTGGAGCCCAAGCCAGACGTACTGCTGTTCTGCAGCCAATTCCTGACCCTGCCCAATTGCTCCAGCGTGATAACGAAGTCCCCGTCTGTTTAAGCCGCTATCTGGACTTTCCGCTTAGTGCCTGCGTTAAGCGTTTAAAACCTCCCACAAAAGCATAAGCCCTCGAGAAGCCCATTACAAAATGAGCGTTTCTTTAATTTGCCATTGCTAAGCAGCTCCTTCTGCTTTAGTATCTTCCGAACCACATTTCCCCTTTTACATACGCGGCTTTAGCCCTTTCCTAAGAGGACACATTTATTAGCATTTAACCGAAGACCTCTTATTCGAATGCTACAAGTTACTGGAGTAAATAAACTTCCTACAAATACAGACAACAGCTCATGAATTTAACTCTCTACACCAAGATAAATGGCAGTGTTAAATAATGATCCCTCATATTACACTTTGCAGCATGATGTAGTACGAACCAATTGAGTAGCTTTAATGGCACAAAAACTAAACTCCTGTAAACCAACATGGATCGCTGAAAAGCTGTTTTTCCTTCGTTGAATCAAAAACTTTTTTTTTGAAGGGACAAGATGCCATCTTCCATTCCATTCAGTGGTTTTAAAAAAAAAAAAAAAAAAAAAAAAAAAAAAAAAAAAAAAAAAAAAAAAAAAAAAGACGCTCCTCCTTTGTGCCAGGATCAATACAAAAACAAGGCACATTTTTATGCACTTGTTCACCTGCCAATTCCTTTACCGCTGACTGCTGATCACAGGACAAGAATTCAGCCTCTGTAGATCTTTCTGTAGATCAGGACGGCCCAAAAAGTTGGACTTGGACCTTTCTAAAGACAGCAGGATTCCTTCATTCCTGGCACTTGTGGACAACAGAAGTCTATGGGAACACTGTGGCCTTGGACTGGGAGATATCCCGACAGGCATCCTGCTCTTTCAGCTCCGACCACGGACGGTCATCTCGCTGACAAAAGCTACGAGCTGGATAAATATTGACTTTAGATTAAAGTCTAAACATGGTATTATAATAATAGCCGAGGAACGAGCAACTAAGGACGGGTCCGAAAAACAAAAACAAGAGAGGAAGATCACATGTTACTGTTAGGGAGTGGAACAATAAACATGCTTGGTGGAAATACAAAGGCGGCGTGAGTAAGAGCTACCTTCCCTGTGGCGACACCGGAGAGTGCAGCTTATGTGATGAGCTACCTGAGACGAGAAACAAAAGGCGTCTGAAGAAGGGAGGGAGCGCGAGGTTACTGTCGTTCACGGGCCACGCTTCAAAACAAAACGAGCGGCGCCGGTTTAGCCGATGAGCAAAAACAAAGGTGGAAGATGTGTGTGTGTGTGTGTGGGGCAAGGTTACTGTAGTTCACAAGAAAGAACAAGAGGCACTGGTTTGCCATGTATCTTATCAAGCAATCCCGTGAGATCTTACATCTGGTTTAAAGTAGGGGAACTTAAGCACATAATACAGATCTTAAGGCCGATATTTTGAAAAGTTGTGCCACCTCTTGTTTTTTTCTCTCTCTACAGGGCTCGACTTTTCTTTTAAATATCTTTTAATGAATTTCTCATGCAGCCACCATCTTGAAACCACAACACTACTTTCCTGTGGTTGAGTGCTTGGACCCCTAACTCCCGCCTAATATGGAAAGCAGGTCACAGCAGTCAGGTAAAATATATTAGTCAAGAGGCTTTTATTAGGAAACTAATACAGGAATAATAATACAGTGAAGGCCATCATTAAAAAAAATAGAGAGCAGTTTTTCCATTTGAAGGAAGAGATAAATTCCGCATACGATTAGCAAGCAGGCAGGCGGACACACACAGACCGCTGAGTCAGCATTAGCATGTTAGCACAGAGGGTTGGCCAGATGCATCATATTTTGCGCCTCGGTTTCACAGCATGCTTGTTTACATGAAGAAGCTCTTTGGCTCAAAAAGCCATATTACAATTCTTCCTGTTGAGCAAGCGAGGCTATTTCAGACATCTAGCATTATAAATAAATATAAACACATTTATAGATCAGGATGGTTTGACCCTCTCTATTATAGCAGAAGATTGCCAGGTGAATCCAAACCAGCATGTTAATCTATTACACAGGAGGCAATAGTTGTTAGTCAGTTGTTAAAGTCGAGGCAATCATTAACGGCGTGTTAGACATGCACGTGCTTATGATTAAACAGGATAGATGAAGTCAGATGAAGCAACAAGGCTCTCTGAAGCTTTAAGGATTTATTTTACTAATGGGTTCATATAGTTGTCTTGAAAAGTGATCAGTTCTTATATAAAATACATTTTAAATAAACTCGTAAATGAGTAAAAACTGGAAATTTAAGTGGCAGGTGATACGAGTCAACTATTGAGAAGTCAATTGTGCAGAGTCAGGGCTCCCCTTTCTCACAAGGAGTCAAACCACTATCGCATACAGTCAGACCTCCACTTCCACAAGGAGTCTAACCACATTCGTGAGGAGTCGAACCACTTCAAGCGAGGAGTTGGACCTCCACTTCTGTTAGGAGCCCGTCTCCGATTCATATTGAACTCAACAAACTCTTGTCTGAGAACATCCAATTTAAACAAAGCCCACCTCATGTGCTCCTATAGCCCCTACAGCAGTCTAATATTCAAATGACCAGGGGAAGGGGAAAGAAAAAAAAAAGCCATCTGCTGCCAAGAATGACTGCTCAATGTCCATAAAGGTATAATAAGCAAACATGTTTAAGACATCTGTTTACACAGCATAGTGTGTTTATGTGGTTGAGAAATGCAGCCGCCATTCTTTCCCCCGGGTTGTTTTTATACTTTATCGTCTCAGTTACAGCCGGAGTCATTGTGCCAAACCCGGCAAAATGTCAGGCACTCGCCACAGAACAAATTCTTTTTTCCACCAAATTGAAAAAGAAAAGTTTTTTTTTTTTGCCCGGAGACAGCAGAGTGTCAGCCAATCAGGGCTGACGTGGCCATACCTCAGCGGCTGAGCTGAAACAAAGCCGTTTCAGTTTGTCAAACAAAACGGCCCAGAGCTGCTCAGTCAGGGAGCCAGGGTTACTCTCGGTCAACGAACTACAGTAAACCCTGCCATGACTGACTGACTGACTGACTGACACACACACACACACACACACTGACTGACACACTGACTGACACACACACACACACACACACTGACTGACACACACTGACTGACACACACACACACACACACACACTGACTGACTGACACACACTGACTGACACACACACACTGACTGACACACTGACTGACACACACACACTGACTGACACACTGACTGACACACACACACACACACACTGACTGACACACTGACTGACACACACACACTGACTGACACACTGACTGACACACACACACACACACACTGACTGACACACACACACACACACACACTGACTGACACACACACACTGACTGACACACACACTGACTGACACACACACACACTGACTGACTGACTGACACACACACACACTGACTGACACACTGACTGACACACACACACACTGACTGACACACTGACTGACACACACACACTGACTGACACACTGACTGACACACACACACTGACTGACTGACACACACACACACTGACTGACTGACACACACACTGACTGACACACACACACACTGTGTGTGTGTGTGTCAGTCACTGACTGACTGACTGACTGACTGACTGACTGACACACACACACACACACACACACACAACCACACACTCTTTTGCACAAAAAGAAACGTATTCACCAATGCAACAAGAAAACACACGCCTCTCTCTCTATAAATAAATGAAAGGTTTTGACTGAAGATTAAACACATTTGCACATAGTTTGTCTGTTTAGGAGTGTGTGTTCTGCCAAAAACTAGTAATTAAAATGTACCCAGAAGGTAGCAGAGTGTGTGTGTGTGAGAGAGTGAGAAGAATTAAAAAGCATCGCACTTCGCTCCAATCCTGAGGAAACTAGAAGCAGGTAGGTTACTACAGGTCAAGCACAGAGGAGCCCAAACCAGTTCTATGATGTGTGTCTATGTGTGTGTGACTTGCAAACAAGGAACAGCATCTCGATCCATTCAAGACATTGACAAGCTCAAGAGACGCTATAAGTCACATACACGTAAACCAAATACCGATATGAATGTGTAATGCAACGTGTTTGCTCAGTTATCAGCTACAGCGAGTCCTAAAAAAAAAAAAAAACGAACATGTAAATACTAAGTGACCTTTTGAAGGAAGTGAAAGTTGTTCAGAATAAATCGACAACTTGTCACTAGTTAAATATATATATAAAAAAATAATAACCCTCATAAATGATTTCATTACAATTTAAAAGGACAGAATATTGGTCAATACTTAAGGAAGGCAGTCATTTCCTTTTAAGTAATTACGAATGCTTGTGTATTATCCAATAATTATGCAACTCCACACAAACACATTTATGCAGCCTGTACTGTGAGCAGTAGAGGAAATACCGTCTCGGTATCCGAGTCAGCCTTGAGCTCAAGTTAGCGCTGCGATGAGAACGTTTCCGTCGTCCAGTTAATAAAAGCTGCTGATTGAAGGTTTGACTTGTGGACATGTGTTAGATGCCACGATTAGTGAAAACATTTAGCTACGAAAGGAGACCCGCTTCATCTTCCTGCTTCTAGTGAAGGACGAGTGAAAACCTACACTCTTCCTACATTCTCTAGAACGACTTCGAGTCCGAGGATGCGTTTTGCATAGTTCCAGCTAAAACAAGACTCTTTGCATGCATGCATATATATATATATATATATATATATATATATATTATATATATATATATATATATATATATATATATATATATATATATATAGTGTGTGTGGAATCTAAGGTCAGTTCTTCATTGTGGGAAAAATAATGATAAACAGCCACATCACAAATATGCACTAGTTTGTGGACACCTGATCATATGATTTGTATGTGCTTTTAAGCCTTCTATCACACATTTAGTCCTCATGCTGCATTTGTGGAGATTTGTGTTTATTTAGACAAGAGTGTTTGTAACATCAGGTACTAACGGAGGTGAGGTGGTCCGGGGTGAAGTCAGCCTTCACATTCACTTCGTTTAATAAAAGTTGAGTTCAGAGTTCAATAGCAGGCCACTCAAGATCTTTCACCATATCCAACACGTATAAAGCATATTTCTATGGCTTTGTGCACAGGGGTATAGTCATTGCTGAAACAGGTTTGGGTCTCCTAGTTAAAGTGAAGGGAAAATTTTACGATATTGCATCCAAAGACATTAGATACAAGTGTATAGAACTTTGTGACAACATTTTTGGAAAGAACCACATAGTTGGAAAAGTCAGGTGTCCCAATACTTTTGTCCATATAGTATGTGAAGAGAAAAACAAGGTTGCAGTCAAAGAAAAGGCTTTACATGGAAAAAAAGATTGACGAAGTGGATCATTGATAAAAAAAAAAAATAAACACTGACAGTGTGAGATTATTGATTGACAGAGTTAAGCTTGTGCCAAATAAAGAGCAGAGTCAAAGAGGAGGACGAAGTGAGAGCTGAGAAAGAGGAGATCAGGAACCTGCTGTGCTCTCACTCACACACACACACACACACACACACACACACACACCCCCCCCCAAATGAGAGGTGTGTGAGACAGTGTGTCAGAGAGGGCATATGGTTTAAATCCAAGTTGTGGGAGGAGTGTGTGTGTGTGTGTGTGTGTGTTAACTCTAATGACCCAGGGGGTCAGCAGAAGATAGGAGAGTGTTTTGTGCCTCCAAGGTCCCATGCACCAAGACTCTTTAACCCCTTCCCAACTCCCCTTCAGCCTGAGAGCTCTCATTATTACCTATTAAATTACAGTGTTGAAAATGAAGGTCAGGATCTACAGCTGCTCAGGAATCTGTAATCAGTTCTCCTGCCATCTTAAACATCAGTCACACTGACCAACTTCAGCAAACTTGCCTGACTGTCACAGGATGTGACATTGTGAGATCAGAGTCTTAGTAAGTGTTGGAAAATTCTGTATGCACACGCAGCAAAATATAGCAGAAAGATCGAGATAAAATGTCACCAATGTTAGCCAGGTTAACTAGCTAGTTAGGAAGATTACCACAAATCAGTATAATAATTAAATAAATAACCCACCCACCCAAAAGGAGTATACAAATAAATACACTTAATTAAAAAAAAAAATTAATAAGAAATGTTAACATTTTAATTTTAAGAACCAAATAAATACATTCATTAAAAACTTGGAACCAATAATAAACAAAAAAAAAATAGGAACAACAACAAAAAAAACCCCCACAAAACTTTAATATAAATAAAAAAAAAATCTAGAAAAAATAATAAATAAAAAAAATTGGATTAAAATAAACCTTGAATTTGGTTGTAAAATTGAGAAGCTTCCACAAGGTACAGTTTTGTTTCATCCAATTCTCAGTAAAACGGATTCGGTTTGTTTCTCAGCATCAGTTTTCCAGACAAAATCACCATGCTCGAAATTTGGAAATGTTTGACAAGTATATTTATTTGTATGTTTGAATTTATTTAACACCCCGGCGTCAACTCGTTTTCGGGAACAAATGATCCTGTGAATCGTTGCTTTTGAAACATGTTGAAACCTCGAGTTTAATTGTTCTATAGTGTCTGCGTGCTGCTCAGAACGGTCGTTAAAAATAATTGCATGTCTACGACGTGCGATTTCTGCTGACTCGGCCTGTAATGGACGTGAGGTTCGGTAATAAGTGCGCCTGGCAGCTGGACGTACGGCGTTCTTCTATTTATAGAACAAATCAGTGTAATGAACAGGGTTCCGATAAACAGGGTGTGGAGGTGATTTCTCCAGCTCATCTACAGAGTATTACACAAGCACGGACTAACGTATAGAGTCAAGCTTACGCAAAAGGCTGAGAGGAAGAAAAAAAAAAAAAAAAAAACAACAACTGGGGGATGGGCAGAGAGAAAGAGAGAGTTGGGGGAAGGAAAGAAAGACGAAAAGAACAAGGGAAAGAGGGATAGAAGATGTGATATGAAATGACAGGCTTTTCTGGATCAGGAAACTCCCGCCACGTGGTGCACATTTTAATTCTTCCTCACATGCCTGGGGCTTCTGCAGCAATACACCCGTTCCGACTAATCCGCTAATTAACACGTCTATCCTAAAGCGGCGTGGGTGTGTTCGAAAAGAGGAAGCATGAAAATATGAAATCGGGTTTCTGCTGTGTGCTTGTTTACTTCTCGATCATGGTGTGCTCAAAATAGTAAAATAAAAATAGTAAAACAAAAGAAAATATATATATATAAATAAAAAACAAGGCTTCATATACAAGGCAGCAAAGGAGAAGTTGATTCCGAATCATTTATACACTCTTGTTATGGTTGTGTTAGTGTGCGTGTGCGCTGAGGCGCTTCAGATGCAGATGATGCCCTCAAGCCTAGGAGATGTAGGGCAAAGGTGACTGCACAAAGAGAGTTCGAATGCGAGACTCAGCTGTGCATCACACTCACACACACACTCTGCCAGGGCGTCGAACAATGAATTGCTTTCACAAGCCGCAAGCTTCAAGCTAAAAACAGACAGTTATCTCTTCTCAAGCAGTGATGAGGTCACTTCCTGTCAGCGGTGGACCACCACTCGGTTCCTGGCGAGTCACTCCAGGGCAGAAGGTTGTAGATAAATGACTATATGGGGTTTTAATGAGAGGAACAGATTGCTATTCTGAGCGACACAAGACGCATTTTGCTTCAGCAACAACTGTGTGAAAGTTTGGTCCTCATTTAGTCCAGTAAGGTATAAACACTGGAGGTAAACAAGCTTTGTGTGTGTGTGTGTGTGTGTGTGTGTGTGTGTGAGACCTGGAGCAGGGTTCATGTACCTGATTCACAGCAAGAGTTTCAGCCTGGTTACCAAACACCACATCAAATCATAAAAACTTATTTGATCCTTAGATGCGATTGGTCAGGATGTAAGAAAGAGGGATAATGTTTGAAAAAGTGGAATTACATCAAAAAGAGAGAAAGACAAGACAGAGAGCGATATGAAAGAGATTGATAGGAGAAACAGCCAGGGAGGTAAGACCAAAAGAAAGCAAGACAAACTAAGAGTAAAAGAAGGAAGAGAGAGAGAAAAAACAGAGGGTAAGAAAATGAGTGAAAGAGAGAGAGACAGAAAAAAGTGAAAGACAGAGTGAAAGAGAGAAGGAGAGAGAAGAGAGCAAAACAGACAGAACGAGTAAAACGAGAGTGTATGAAGACAGATAGAAATAATAAATATAGAAGGAGACAGACGGAAAGACTGAAAGAGAAAGAAGGAAAGGAAAGAACAAGCAGGAGGAGATAATTAGAGACGTGTAATACGACAACAGCTCGAAGACAAAAGTGCCATCAGAAAATGTTTGATCATAATCACAGAGTGCGTGATGGCCGTCGAAAATCCACCAATAGGAACGCAGCACAGGGTACAACTACAAAATCGCTGATGGCGTAACTTAATCAACGATTGTTTCTGAAAAACGGTCGAGTTTCCGTCTCCCTGCTTTCAGTACCAGCAGATTTCCGGATCATTGGATGATTTAGGTTCAAATTGTAGATCTATGGTTAGAAAATCTTTCCTGTATAAATCAGACCTGGAGACACACAACCCGTTACACAACTGGGCTAAAGTCATTACGTTTATTTCGTCCAGGTTGCCAAATCCTAACCTTAAAATAACTCAAACCACAGAGATAAGCTCCGACAGGGACACAGAAGCCACAACTTCTTTCCAGCTAAGCTTTAGATCTCGTCCGGACATGTCTGCACTGCTTGACCTTTCAGTGGAGACGTTTGGATCTCATGCTCCATCATCTGCAACCACTTTGTAAATATGTCCAATACCAATCCAGACTAAACAAATCTACTACATCACTGGGAAAAAAAAGTCCCTCTTGAATTATTAAAGGAACCAAGAAGTGCCAAAATGGTCTGGTGCTCTCCAAAAAGAAGAAAAACCCCCCGCAGGGAACAAACAAGAACGAGGAGGTGGGCGGGGCCGAGCGAGCGGCTATGCAACAGGGATCGCATTTCCATGTGCTGCTCAATGACCTAGAGTTACCCTGAGCGAGCGGGGTTACTACAGGGCGTTCGTCTCCGCCAGAGAGAAAAAGGAAATGAAGCAGCACTCAACAGGCTCTTGTTCTTGCGCCACATGGTATCTGATGTATATTTCATGCAGCCCTTAAGGATACATCACAACCCATGAATTTTTCATATCAAAACATGACCCAGATTTGGTTCAAGCTCATTTTATGAAGCCTTGAAGTGATGCTTTATTTTTTTTATTTCTCTCTTCAACACAACCGCGCGTATTTCCCCTTCGACGGTTAAGTAGCAACAGTTGTACCCTCATGCTGTCTTGCTCTTCCTATCATTTAGATTTCTGAGAAGAACCTGAAAAAGATTCTCAGACACTGAATTGAAGACGATATTAGATTAAAACTAGGGCCGTCAATCGATTAAAAGATTTAATCGCAATTAATCACATTATCCGTTCTAAATGTACCTTCAATTTTTCACATTTTTGAATACTCTAATCAACATGGGCAAATATGATATATAATATAAATATATTCTTTGTAAACGTTTTAAAGTAATGATGGTGTTTTGAAGGACGTAAAATCATCAGGACACCAAACGGAACATTTGCCATGTTTCCACACGGACGGTTTTAATTGAAACGTGCGTTTCATGGCGCATTTTGGTGCCGATTTGAGACTTGGCGCGTCAGTAAAACAAATGATTAGTGATTCAAAATGATTATTTTTTTTACATCCGACTAAAAAGAAATGACGTCGCGAATAAATGCGAGTCACTTTTGCAGGTTTTAATTTCGCCTCTTTTATATGCATGTATTTATATTTTGTATAAAAACGGTCAAACAGAAATCCGCACAGCATTTATCGTGCGTCGAAAAAAATTGTGCCGTTAAAGTGAATTTGCGTTCAATTTATTAAATTAAAACGTTTAGAATTTTTTTATTATTATTAAATTAAATAAAAAAATTAATCCCCTGGCAATGAGATCAGATCCAGGACCAGTCTCTAACTACCATACACTATATAGACAATGAATGAATTGTCATTGCATAGAACAGGTACACACAACGAAATGCAATTCAGCATCTACCAGAAGTGCAAATAGAAGCAATTGTTCAAATTGAGAAGTGCAGAAAAATATGCAAATGTATGCACAGCATTAAAGCATAAGTAGAGAAATGTACAGCAAAAAGTTCATGGCACAGTGAAAACTGTGCATGAGCTGTTAAGCAAGTACAACAAATACATATAAATGCTCTGAGCAGAGTAAAAATGTGCAGGTACACCAACCACATCTTCCCAGAAGAATGGAGTTGATAAGAGCAAGCAGGGACTAAATGTGGAACAGGATGTTTTATATAGCACTCGGTCAGGTATCCGAAAACATGCATTATAAACATTAAAGTGCACTGAAGTTGGATCAGAACCTGAAGTACCTGGTCTGCTCTTGAAGTATCAAATGGGGCTCAACGAAGAACTTGACTCTCAATCGGAGTCTGCAAGGAGTCACGCTGTCCATCTGCTGCGAGATTCGGTTCCTCAGGTTCAGCCACAGGTTTTCTCCTTTGCTCCCGGAGAACTGCAATCCAAAATAGTCCACCTCGATGATCCCTAACTTCCTACATACCTGCACCAGAAACACAAACAAACCAACACGCAATAAATAAACCAATCCGCTGTTTAAAACCACAACATTGATTAGTAGCTAATGATCACAAGACATTAAGAAACGGTCAAATGCGTGCACTCTTTCAGCAAATAGCAACAAACTATAAGGACGCAGTGTCGAAAGGCTGGTGTTTGTAGTGTTGACTGTGAATGTATGCAGGAAGCAGATGCAAGGAGTTTGAACTAAAGTAACCTCAGGCTGCTAGACCTCCGAAAAGACACATGAAGCCAACAGAGCGACACGATGAATTAAAAAAAGGTCAGATTGTATTTGGATTTATCGCTTAGTGAAACATTTACTATACATTACACATCTATTAAAATAATTGTTTGTTTGTATAATATATAAATGATTTTTTTGCTCATTAGTTTTGGCTTCTTTTGGATACTCAGACTCGGTTTTATTTTAAGCTTCATTTCAAAAAGACGTGTTTTTGTAACATGTTTTCATATAAAGTGATATAATGATCAAATAATATGGGAATCTTAAATATGTGACTTTTGTTACTGGATGTGTATTGTTCTTTGAAACAATTGCAGATGCAATAAACCATAAATCTACTAATAAATATTTAGAATATGTTAATAGTAATAATTAACATTAATGAATAATGCTAATAGTAATTATAATAATAATTAACAAAGAATGAACATTCCTCCACCCTCATGATTCTGCTTTCTGTTTGCACACAAACTCCTGCATGATCATGAGATCATTCAATTCTATCACTCATTCCATCACATCCATCATTAAAACTGAAGCCTCCTTTGAAAATCAGATGAACTGAATTCCCATTAAAAAGGCGATGAGAAGCCCAGGATCTCTCACCTTGTTCAGACAATCCTCTCCATTCGCCTTCGCATCAACTTCCACCTCCATCACCACCGAGTCCGGCCGCGTCACATGGCACAGCATTTTCCTGGATTTGTATTTATTTTTCTCCCTGGTAATTGATTAAAAAGAAACCGATAAAACAATCCGTGTTTACCCGGAAACCTACATTGAAGCCTTCGGTCACTTCCCTACCGCTCTCGCTCTCTACTGTGTAGATGAGTTTCGGGCTCTATATGAATGAATCAAGCAGAAAAGCTCCGCCCACTTCCGGGAATAGAGACGAATCATGGATGTCAACCTTATTTGCATATTATTTACATTGAACCAATGGTGAAGCAGCTGGAGCAGCAGGCTTTATGAATAATAATAATAATAATAATAATAATAATAATATAATAATAATAATAATAATAATAATAATAATAATAACAACAATAAAAATAATAATAATAATAATAATAATAATGATGATGATGATGATGATGATAATAATAATAATAATAACAACAAAAAAAAATAATAATAATAAAAAAAAAATGATGATGATAATAATAATAATAATAATAACAACAACAATAATAATAATAATAATAATAATAACAATGATGATGATGATAATAATAATAATAATAATAATAATAATAATAATAATAATAACAACAACAACAATAATAATAATAATAATGATGATGATGATAATAATAATAATAATAATAATAATAATAATGATGATGATGATGATGATAATAATAATAATAATAATAATAATAATAATAATAATAATAAAAAACCTTTGTTTTAATTATCATTATTATTATCATTTGTGAACATTAACAGTTTACATATGTAAAAAAAAATCTACATAAATTGCCTGCTTGGTTTAATAATATATACAATTATATAAAAATTAATTTTATATAGTATTTAACCAAGCAGGCAATTTATTTACGTGTGTTTAGGGCATTAAACCATATCAAGATTAATGCACCATTTTAATCGTACCATTTTTATTACAAATATAGATAAATAAACATAAAAGTGCCATGTGTCCAACATCCAGCAGCTCTGTGATATCATTATTAAGGAATTGAAGAGGATTCCAGCAACAACCTGTGCAGCTCTGGTGAATTCCATACCCAGGAGGATTAAGGCAGTGCTACATAATAATGGTGCTCACACAAAATATTTGGACACAGGTTTGACATGTTCACTCAGCATGCACTCATTTTTGTTGACAGCTATTTAGACATTAATGGCTGTATGTTGAGTTCTTTTCAGAAGACAATAAATCTGTACTGCTGTACAAGTTGCACATTGATACTCTAATATATATTCAAGTTTCATTTCTATAGTATTGTCCCTATAATGGTTGCTAATATATAAATAATGTTATATGTCCAGTACTTTATAATACACCATGTAACCTTCTGAGCATGATGTTCTGCCAGAGGACATTGCGGTGAAATACAGAAAACTGCAGGATCGTATCTAATGCCTACGCGTCTCTTTGCACCTCGCTTCACCAGTGTCTCTGCAGTCTGAGTAAGACATCATCCAGGCATCTCTTTAGACAGGAAATTGGATCATGTGTTCAGGCACAGATGTTCTCTGCTCCTTTGTACTGTGACGTCTGTTCAGTAATTTGACAATTCTTTTACAAGAACAACAAAGCAACAAAAAAACAGTATACTTAATTGTCAAAATATGTTGACATTTTTGTTTATCACAGAAATATTGCAAAACACTCGGTCCTTTGTTGTCCTTCAATGTGACTGAAAACCTGATTAATGCTATTGTTTTCTCCCACAGGATTACTGTAAGGCTTTCACTTCCTATGTTTCCTATTTCTTTTTATTAGATTTGATCGGATTAGATTAGATTTAACTTCAATGTCATTGTGCAGAGTACGAGTACATGGCCAATGAAATGCATTCAGCACCTAACCAGAAGTGTAAATGGCAATATAAATAAATTAATAAATCTAATTTAAATATATAAATATACATGTCAATACAATAAATGTATTATGGAAGTGCAAAGGTGCAATATACATTGCAAATAATACTGTAGATAAACGTAGGTAATCACAGAGTACTTATGGCTTATATTGATGCAAAACGCCATTGAGAAATTCAAATCTATTTTATTGTTATAGAGCACTTTTATCAAGGGATTTCACCGCAAAGCAACTTTACAGAGATAACTAGGTTATTCAAATTCAAATCAACCTTTTCATCATTGTCATCTACCGCCCTCCTGGTCCCCTTGGGGACTTCCTAGAAGAGATGGACATGCTCCTCAGTACTTTCCCCTCTGATGGCACCCCTCTGACAGTTCTTGGTGACTTCAACCTCCCATCCGACAAACTTCAGTCATCTTGCCTCTTGCCTTTTCTGAATACCTTCTCCTTGACATTTAACAGCTGCCCTCCAACACACAAGGGAGGAAATGTCCTGGACCTGGTTTTCACCCGTCCTACTCCAGCTACAGACATGACTGCCACTCCACTTCCAATCTCTGATCATCACCTGGTTTCCTTTTTAATCACTCTTCCTATTCAACCTAAAAATAATTTACATGTCTCTCTTATCCGTCCTAACCTTCACTCTATCTCTCCCTACTCTGTAACTTCATGTACTCTTTCATCTCTTCCTGACCCCGTCTCCTTTTCCTCTCTACCCTTAGACGTTGCTACGGACTCCTTCCTCTCATCTCTTTCCTCAACCATGGACCTCCTTTGTCCCTTGACTACAAGACCCAAGAAGACTTCTTGTCCCACACCGTGGCTGTCAGAAGTTTTGCGCAGTAATCGACGAGAACTCCGATCTGCAGAGAAGAAGTGGAAAAAATCACAACTTGATGTAGACCTCTCATCTTACCGTGCACTCCTGACCAAATTTTCTTTGGAGGTGACTTCTGCCAAAACTGCCTTCTACAAGGAAAAGCTTGAGGCCTCTGCACAAGATCCTCGTAAGCTTCACAACATCTTCTCTTCTCTACTAAACCCCCCTGCTGCACCTGCTCCATCCTCCCTGACTGCTAATGACTTTGCCTCCTTCTATGATGAGTAGATTAGGAAAATCTGCCAGACCTTCACTTCCTCTCCAACAATGACTACACAACACAGCCAACAATCCACTACGTCTCTGTCAAGCTTCTCAACCTTAACAGAAGATGAGATACTGCAAGTCATCCGATCCTGCAATCCCACCACCTGTCCTCTGGATCCAATCCCTTCAACTATGCTCCAGACCATCACGCAAGATCTCCTGCCGTTCATCTCCACAATCATCAATGGGTCATTAACATCTGGCTATGTACCAACTACCTTCAAGCAAGCAAGGGTCATTCCTATCTTGAAGAAACCTGCTCTGGATCCATCAGACATCAACAACTACAGACCGGTATCACTCCTTTCCTTTCTTTCTAAATCTCTGGAACGCACTGTTTTTAACCAACTGTCTGTCTATCTCTCACAGAACAACCTCCACGATCCGAACCAGTCTGGGTTCAAAGCGACGCATTCCACAGAGACGGCCCTATTGGCTGTTTCTGAGAAACTACATGCTGCTCGGTCAGCCAAGCTGTCATCTGTACTTATCTTTCTGGACCTTTCAGCAGCATTTGACACAGTCAACCACAAGACACTTTTGTCAACCCTCAAGAGCCTTGGTATCTGCGGAACAGCATGGGAATGGTTTGCTTCCTACCTGGAAGGTCGCTCATACCAGGTAACATGAAGGGGATCCACATCTGCCCCATGCAGACTCACTACCGGTGTCCCACAAGGCTCTGTACTTGGTCCCCTCCTTTTCTCCCTCTATACCCACTCCATTGGTGAAGTCATATCCTCACATGGGTTTTCTTATCACTGCTATGCAGTGCACTGCAGATGACACTGCAGATGACACTCAACTCATCTTTTCTTTCCCTCCATCAGATACCACAGCTTCCGCTCGGATCTCAGCATGCTTGTCAGACATATCTTTATGGATGAGTGCTCACCAACTTAAACTCAACCCCAGCAAAACAGAACTGCTGGTCATCCCAGGTGATTCATCCCCAGGTCAAGATCTACAAATAACACTTCATGACTCTCTGCTCTCCCCTTCAGCCACTGCTCGTAACCTTGGGGTAACTATGGACAATGAACTGTCTTTTTTCCCACATGTCGCTAATGTTGCTCGTTCTTGTCGATTTCTTCTCTATAACATCCGAAGGATTCGACCATTTGTCTACGTCCATGCAGGTCATTCTCATGCTGTCAGTCTCTTGTCATTCAAGACTGGACTACTGCAACTCTTTGCTGGCAGGTCTCCCCCTGATCGCTATTCGTCCACTGCAAATGATCCAAAATGCAGCTGCACAACTTGTGTTCAATCAGCCCAAGTTTTCCCACACCACCCCACTGCTGCGCTCCCTTCACTGGCTTCCAGTAGCTGCACGTATCAGATTCAAAACACTGATGCTTGCCTACAAGGCCAAAAATGGACCAGCACCATCTTACCTCAGTGACCTCATCACATCTCGCACTGCACCACGCTGTCTGAGATCCTCCAGCACTGCTCGACTGGTACCACCTTCTCTCAGAATGAGAGGTAAGTACGATTCAAGGCTCTTCTCTGTTCTGGCACCGAGGTGGTGGAATGAACTTTCCCTAGATGTCCGTACAGCAGAGTCCCTGATTATCTTTAAGCGACGACTGAAGACCTACCTCTTCCTGAAATACCTAAATTAGCACTTTCCAAGTTTGTAGAATTCGAGTTATATTTATATTGAGTTTGTAATCTTGCGTACCAGTGTTGATTTATTCATTACTAGAGATTTAAAGCACGTTTGTACGTCGCTCTGGATAAGGGCGTCTGCTAAATGCCGCAAATGTAAATGTAAATGTAAATGTTATAAAATGTATGTAAATGTATTTTAGTTTCCATAAGTTTTTCCCCTAATGAGCAAGTGGCAAAAGTGGCAATAAAAAAGCTTCTTAAGATGGCATGTGAAAAAAAAAGTAGAAATAAATCAGACTTAAAAAGACCTGTCCTCAATTGAGTGGCACCGAATGTCCATTTATTACAGTTTTATCATTGTTGAGGTGTGCTGTTCAGCGAACTCTACACTGATGGGCACTTAAATGCAGAACCGTTCACGTCAATTCTAAGGCATTAAAGCAGACCGGATTAATTACATTCCAAATCCATCCTCATAGTTCTTGATTTGCTCTATATGGACCTTTAGGCTGTTTCATTATTACTATTATTATAATACAAAAAACTGATTTTTTTTCACAATTCTGTTTCTCTAATATAACCTGAGCAGGAATGTAGTGGCTTGACCTTATTCTGTGCTGAACAAGTGCAAATGCTGAAGAAAATAGTGATAACAGCTAAAAAAAACATTCTAAAGATCTAAAAGTGTGCTGTAATACTGTAGGTAATTGCTCCACACCTGGAAGGAATGTATCTGACATTAAGATGACTAAGGAAGGCTTTTTCAATAAAAAAAAATAAAGTGTAGCATGTGTACATTGGCTTAAATCTCAATAAAATACTTTTCTCATACTAACAAGATATTTGTTTCTTAATAATGAGATGCTGACTGGATATTTTTTGTGCATGGCTTGCTTCTGTGATTCTGTGATATTGCCCTGCTTGTAGTATTTCCAAATTGTTTAACTGAAAGACAAACACACCAACAACAACAACATTTCATTTTACACACCAGACACCAGTTGCACCAATCCAGTGTGTAATAGTGGTTTGCCACAGTTAAGTGTGACTTCCTGTTTTCATTAAACAAGCCACAGTGGATCGTTAAGGCTGATCTGGAGTGTGTGATGTCAGGATCAATCTGTCTCATCCCTGCACCCTGCCAGGATCAGACACTCTGCTTGTAGCCCACATACACACAGGTATGGTGTGTGTGGAGGTGACAGCTTTGTAAACCGTTCTCACACACGTTTATTAAAAACCTAGCATACTAGCTTGCAAGTACTGACACAAGCATCTAATATACACTTATGCAACATGATTTAATTGATGCACATGCATAATTCATGATGTAGTGATCAGGTAGATCGCTTTTATATTAATCACTCATTCATTCACTCTTTCAATCCATCACTCCCTTAGTTATTGCCCTTTCTTCCTCACTCACTTCAATCACTCACTCCCGCAATCACTTACCCCCTTCCTCTCTTTCCCACCTTCACTTCCTTATTCACTCATTCCCTCCCTCCATTCCTCTTGCAATATCTCACTCATTCACACACTCACTCAAACACCCCTTTACCCCATTTTAAACACTTATTCACACACTCCTTTACCCCATTTTAAACACTCATTCACACACTCCTTTACCCCATTTTATACACTCATTCACACACTCCTTTTACACCTTTCTTCACGCCCTTTAATAGCAAAAAAAAAGCTATGAAACTGGAAAGAAAAGACCGTTAGTGAAAAAAGTGTGAATGCTGTGTGTGTGATAGGAACATGACCAGGAAAGTCATTTAGAAAAAAAAAACACAAAGAAAACCAGATACGCAACACAATTATTTGTAGCAGGTTCGGATGTTTACTCGATCATAACGTTAGGCTACACATCCGTACCAGACTCAGTGGAATTCTAATGACTTCCTCGAAGCAGTGAATAAACACAAATTCTGCCACATGGCAAAGTTTAATATGTTCACTGTCAGAAATACATTCATATTTATTTACTTGGCAGGACATTTTTATTTACAGTCATCTACAAGTGAGAGAGAAGATGATCCAACACTGAGCACCAGAGGCAAACATATTCTCTTTGCCTACAGCTATCAGCTTTCAGCTTTCTGAATATTTTCCATACATTATTTGTTATTTGAGCAACCAAGAAACGGAGACATTGCAGAGATATACTTTGCTTTATTATTTAAGATTTAGGATTTATTATTTATAAAATATATATAAACTGAAACCTATTTTTACTCTTTTTTTCTTTCAGCATTTACACCATTTTTTTTTCATTATTTACAATTTATTTATGATAAAATATTTTTTATGTTTTTTAGGATTTAATTATTTTATCATTTACACAGTTTCTGAAATCATAATTTATTTTGTATTAATTATAATCGTATTTATAGTATATTGTATATATACATTATACAATATTACAATATAGTTTATATTGTACATTTTATTTTTTTATTTTTTTAATTCATTTATTATTGTTTATTTATTTGATCACTTAAATCGATTTCTAATTCATTTTAATATTTCTTATTTCTCATTAACAATAATATATATTTATACTTAAATTATATATATAATTTATTTAAATTTTCACTTAAATGTACATCTATAAAAAATTGGAATTTTTTTTGTAGAATTTAATTATTTATTTATTTATTCATAGTAAAATCTATTTAGATTCAATATTTATTTTTTTATATGTATTTATTTAATCTATGATTTATAATTTCAAATGCACATGGTGCGTCCCTATATGTGCATAGCAGTTAAGTTCACTATTTTTTAATACTGCATTTAAGAGGAAAGGCTGTCAGAACAATTTCATCATAAATGTTACACCTAGCCTGTATTAACATCTGTGGTGTTTTGTTTATTATTAAAAAAACTAAAAGATCAAGAAGAACAAAAAAAGTATATGAACATGCTTAATGTACAGAACATTTACACAGGGTTTCCTGTCAGTGTCATGCTAATTTGCTCTTTTTTGGTTTTGGAGAAACTTCTTTTCCGGTGTAAGATTTCTTTAGTGCCATGTCATGTTGCAGTTTTGAAATTACTCTGTTAGTGAGTGTACATCAAATGTACACTTAGAATCAGAGTTCATTGTGGGTAAATAAAATTTGAGTGCATTGTGGGTACTTGAAATCAGAGTTCATTGTGGGTAAATGAAATCAGAGTGCACTGTGGGTACTTGCAATCAGTGTGTATTGTGGGTACTTGAATTTGGAGTGTATTGTGGGTACAAACGAGTGAACAACTGTAGAGAAGTTTTTCCCTCAGAATTCAGACACCACTACAAAATGGCCGACACCAGTATAGTGTAGTATATTGGAGATAGGGAGTGGTTTTAGACCCAATAACCATCTAAAACATTTTGTATTGGTGTTAATAGAAAATGCAATGATCTTGGACAAGCTAACTAACAAATTGCTTGTATGTATGATGTTCTTCCAGTGTTGTGCTGTTTGTAAGCTCATATACTCGTTCAATTAAAAAAAAAAAAAATTGATGATTTCTGTGTGATTGAAGTGAAAGCCGGTGAGGATCGGTTGAAAGACTAAAGACAGGCGAGTGATGATCACAGGAGGAATCCGGCGCAGGAAGCAGGGCACGGCGACAGGAAATAAGAAAAAGCAGGCTGTCAGTATAGAGCGTACCCTGCAACGTCTCTGCTAACAAGCTCTGTCACATCAAACACACACACTTCTGCTCTGGAGAGAGATCCATGCTGTGACATACTGCACCACACACACACACACACACACACCACACACACACACACACACACACACACACACACATGTGTGCATCATGGCGTCTTTTTTGGTCTCGGGAATAGGGATTTGGGTGCTTGATTTGAGACTTCAGTAAAACAAATGATTAGTGATTACATTTTTTTTTTGCTGGAGTTTATTTATTCATTATATCTAAGTAAAGAAAGGACGTCGTGCATAAATTAATTCCGCCTCTTTTATAAAGATTTTTTCCACATGCGAACAGTTTGTTTCTTCAAATATTAGCTTGAAATTCTTTGCCGTGCCTCTTGTACAACTTGCCAAAGGTGTTCCTCACTAGTTTTCTAGATTTCTTTCTGAGCTGTGATCCAGTTCATCCTAGAGCAGTTCAATGGGATTTAGGTGCAGTGACTGAGCAGGACATTCCATGATGGATAACACTCCAGACGACTGTTTGCTTTCTAAATAATGCCTACAAAGCTTCAGCCTACGCTTCAGATCATTGTCTTATTGAAAAGCTGTAGTCCAGATGGAATTGAATGGTGTTGAACTATGGAATGGTGGTCATTTTGGTTCAGTATTTCACCTGGAATATGTCTCCAACATTCCCTAATGGTGCTCCAAAACAACCCCAAACCATTAAGCTTCCAACTCTATGTTTATTGTGGGTGTGAGACAGTCTGCTAACATCTTCTCTCCTGTTCTCTATCTTCTCTATCCTTTCTTTTAACTAACATGCCCACAAAAAAGACATGAAAGTACACAACTGTACGTGTTATAATAAATAATGTACAACAGTACAAAAAACCCCAGTAGACTAAATTAGACATATTTTAAATACATTTCTTAGTGCTCTCTCTCTCTCTCTCTCTCTCCTCTCTCTCTCTCTCTCTCTCTCTCTCACACTCTCTCTCTCTAAAACAGGGCCATGAGCTGTTTTTTAAAGGAGCCTTTTGTAATTCAGAGCCCTCTACTGTCTGTAATGTGAAGTGCATTTGCTCTAAAAACCTCCCTCGATTTCTACTTTTTTTCTGGGCATAATGTCAATATTGTAACGAATTATTTTGCAATACACTATACCAGGTTTTGTGTGTGAAGAAAAAAATCTTTTGGAATTGAAACCTTTTTCAGTGAAAAATAATTGACTTTCATATTAATTAACTCATGAGTCAATCACAACACAACATTTCTATAACAACAACAACCACACTTCCTTCTCTGAAATTGATTATTATCCAATCACGGCACATCCCGTACTGTTTGTTCACAGCAACTGACATTTTATATGATTATACAGTATGTAGTTGCATTCCATGTTTTGGAACGTCCATGTAATAAGTGCCGTCCTTTATAGCAGCTATAAACAGTCACTCCTTCACCAAGCTCTCGCTCCTCTCTCTCTCTCTCTCTCTGAAAAGTAATGAAACAAAAAACCATTTCATGGCACCGACTCCCAAAACATATACACACCATCTTCTGTTATAAAGCACTGACCCTGGAGACTCCTTCCATTAATGGTAAATAAACATCTCCTTCACCATTTACACAATAATATATTTTTCGTAGTCTGTAAATTATTAGCCGCAGAGTATGTGTGATGTCAATATACAAGGTCCTGTTACACAGTGATAGATAAAGTTCTTGTACGTGAGTAAAATGTATGAGTAATTATGACATAAGTAACAGTAAAAACTCCCCCTTTTTCTTTTTACTTAAGCATAATAAATTCAAAGTTCCACATTTCAACAGCGAAAAGCCTGAAACAGTGACGCCAGAACTACAGAAACCATCAATATTACAGAGAAAGGCAGTATAACAGAGAGCTGCATCACAGACCGGAATCTCATACAGTGAGAATGAATTCCATTATTAAAGTGAGAAACCCAATGAACACAATTTAACAAGTCTCCTTTCACTGTAACCACAGCTGCATCGTCTGCACACATCATCTCCAACAGGAGCATCAAAATTAAACTCAAAATGACTTTCCACACATTTATGGTGCACTTTTTTAATGCATTTTCCTGGGGATTTAAAATGAAGGCAAATTGTGTATTTTTGTGTAAATTTTACAGTAGAGTAAAGAATAGTATAAAAGTCGCAAGAAAAAGCTTAAATACTGTTTTGAACTGTTTTGCCTAAACTTAACTCATGATGTCTCGCTTTTCTTGAAAAGTTCATCTTGTGAATGTCCTTGAAATGTATATCTGCGACCAAATCAATTTCATCTCCTCTGTCAGCCATTGTAAAATAAAAAAACCTCTTGTTAGTTTTTAACGCTTTATATCATTTTAAGACCAAATATATAATGATAAAATCTTAAATGAAGAGGAATTCTCTTGTTTACCTCTGGTTTTAAGATCTTCTCACACAAATTAAGAAAAGCAAACTGATTAAAATAATTAACAAGCTAGTTTTAAGTTAATTAAACTAAATTGAATTGAATTTTTGCATATTTGAAGCTTTTTTGTTCTTTTCTAAAGCTTATGTATGTTTTTTTATTTTAAGAAAATCTTACCAAGATCGATTGACTTGTTTTCTTCAATCATGCATTTATTTCTTACAATGAGATGTTTCTTTTTTGCAGTGTCTCCAGATAAAAATATTCTCATGCAGTACAGATGCATGAGACATGTACTTAAGCATCACTGCTGTAACTACAGAAGCAGTAAGTACATTAAACTATTGTTTGGTTTAGAGATCTGTTGCTATATAAAAAGAGCCTGCCTTGTGACCAATCAGATTTAAGAATTCACCAGCACTCACGCATAAAGAGAAGTAGCAATAAACTCACTTTCACGTGGCAAAGATGAAACCTTTAAGTGTACCATGCTCTCATAAAGATGACGAGAAACACTTGGCCTAGACTTATACACTAAACATATATCATGTTGCTCTAGGTATCTGAAATGCTTACACGTTACTACGCTCTATACGAATGTGCATCCAAAAGGATTTTTATGTTTTGAATGCAGACAGGTTTTACAAGGGTAATAGAAATAGCATGCAGGCGCACTGTCCTGAAGTTACCTCTTCCTCATTATCTTGATGATCTATATCTGCCTTGTCCTGTTCTTAATTCAGCCGTGCACTCATAACTAAGTAGGGCAGTCTGCTTCATCTTATCACTGCTGTTTCATGACTGTCCCCTCTCTGGCCTACAGTACTGCCCCAGATAACAGCCTGCTATTAAAAACAATTACCAGGCCATAAATGCTCCACATGAACTGTATCTACTGCTACCATGCAATCAGACCTGCCATGGGTATATTTTATGGCACGGCAGAGTCGAGTTCATTTGTCACATCTTATCACGTTTTTTCCTCCATGCTCGTGTAGCAGATATGAGATATGAGTCTTTCTTACCCTTCCTAATCTTTTTTCCTATACTCCTCCTCAAGTACGCAAAGGTAATGGACTGGAACTATTAAAGACCAGATTTCTCGAAACACCTATTAATAAATCATCCTTCTTCATTTAGAAAAAAGTTTTGAATGATTCACATGGACTGAAGACACACACACCGTCCTGATAAGCAAATCTTACATCATAGCCTTGCTAAAATCCTTGATTCTGATTGGTCTAAAAGAGGCTGTGAATCAGCTAAGAGCAAATAATATTCACCCTTTTTTCTAACATTTTATTTGTTTACGTTTACACACAAAATTGAATGAGGTAAACATGGTAAATATGATGAAATCTTTTACAAGGAGCTGTTTATTGAACGCTTATGGAAGGAACCTCCTGTGTCAGCGCTTCGCAACAATACGTTATCCTCCATAGGACTATCCCCAGGACCGTGAGCATAACTGTTATAACAGGACCTAGCAAGAACAGGCTCTAACTTGTCTCACAGATGTTACACAATTTTACATGTGACTTTAAATGGATAAAAATATAATATATGAGGTGGTTTTAAAAGATTTCGCCAACAGATGCCTGCACTAGGCTGCACGCACAGTCACAGGGAGCACCGACCTTCATAAGTCAGTGCACCAAAAGATAACCTCTTATGTACTGTGCAACTGGTGCTATTCTGACAATGTGCATTACCACAAAAGAGATTGGATCTGTGGCGAACTAAACACTGGATGCTCCACGACAACCGTTGTTTTTCTTGCCGGAAATACCATTATCTCCCATCCGCACCCACCATACTCACCAGATTTGGCTCCTGCGGAGATGAAGATTCAGCTCAAATGTCTCCATTTTGACCCCATTGCGGCGATCCAGCGCGAATCACAGAAGGTGAGAAAAAAGACTTCCAGCACACATTCCAGAGCGATGTATTTCTGTGACTATTTTCAAGGTGATAGCGTATAAACGTAGATAAAAGTACTTTGTTGTACACTGAGTTAGTCTCTTTTTGTATTATTTTAAGAATAATTAAAAGTATAATTGTTGATAATATCCTGTTTGAAATGAGGAACAAAACAATTAGTGATGTGTAATTGTTATTTGATGAGCCGATGGCATGATGTGTTCTGATGCAAAACAGGAAGTTGAGAACTTTGCATTAAGCAAAGCAGCTTATTACTTAATAGTGAACTAAACAAGATTTGAAAAAACCTACTTGTGCACATATCGCAAGATATGAAATAAATACATATTCTCGATACGACGCAGGCCCTGAAATAACAAGGTACCACCCTCTTTTTCTTTTTAAAGTACTGTATACTTAGCATGGAGAGTTGCTCAAGGAGTAGGGTATCCATGGCATTTCCTGTGTGCTTGAGTGCTAAACTGGCACGCTGGGAACTCGGCACAGTCGAGAGCTGTCATTAATCCTCAACTGAGAACTCAGTGACAGTTTATTTCCCCTTCCAAGTCCATTCTGAGACTGGAACAAACTCTCAGAGGACAGCTTCCAGCTTCCTGTTTTAGTCCTAAACAAGCCATGCTAAAGAATACACACACGCACACACACACACACACACACACACACACACACACACACACACACACACACACACACACACACACACACACACACACACACACACACACAAGGACAATTGTGAAAGAAAATGAATGCAGAAAAGTTACTGAATCTGTATCTTTTATTTTCACAGCATGACCTCCTAATCACAGGGTTTCACTTTCTTTCAAAAAAGACTCAGGACAGAAGATAATGCTGGAAATCTTTGCAGTCGATTTCCACAGGTGAAGAAACCATAGAAAGGCTTCATAATTAGCTCTCTAATTAGTGTTTTTCTTCAGGAGGCTAAATGACAGCTGCTCAGATATTCTGCTTCAACAGGAAGAATCAGCAGAAAGACAGGAACACGTCGTGTTTGAATTCTGACAGGTAGTTCTGAGCCCTCCAATAGTTTGTATCATCCGCATGCTGGCTAACATTTAATAGATTAGCAATAAAGCTGTTGGTTTGACTCAGGATTCATTCGGAATGAGCATTTTAGCCCATTATCCTGCTAAAAAAATGCAATACAATAGAACCCACAGAGAATTATAATGGTTTGAAAGGTTCTATTGGAAATTGTTTTGGTTTGGATGGGAACTTTGTGAATAGTGTAACCCTGTACTTGTAATTTTTTGTCTTCAATTAGTGGCCTGATACCATTAAGGACCACCAAGGTAGCATAACATAATGGATTTAATATTTACCAGCTGATAGGTAGTAGTAGTTTTTGTAGTGGATTTGTGTACATTTGTGTGTGTGTGTGTGTGTGTGTGTGTGTGTGTGTGTGTGTGTGTGTGTGTGGGTGTGGGTGTGTGAGTTCCTTTTTTGCAACAGGGTGGTGCTTGCGAATAGGGAATAGCCAGTCTCTGAGGTAAAACCGGTACAGAATTTCTTCACAATCACCTATTTTTAAACACGGTTCACAGGCACATAATGACGGTTAAAAGGAACAAGTGTACAGTTGCCCAGCTTAGTGTACTCAGATGTTAATCACTGCTGATAACACTCTCAGAAGAAGCAGGAGACATGCTTACTCAACAGCTTAGCATACTAAGCTTGGTTGATTTTTTGCTCTTTATGTGCATTTCAGTCTATAAATCTGATCACATTGAATCTGAATGGTGGATAATTGGGTTTAACTGGGAAACGATCCAATATTTGCTTTATAATCATTAATTTATGATTTACATATTAGACTTATTTAGTATTATTGATTTATTTTAATTATGATCTATTTGGCAAATATTTTCAGGGTAGCTTACAAGCATGGAAAAATTCCAACTGTGCAAAGTACAGTGATTTGCTGGTCCTGAGAATTTGGTCACTAAAAACTTTTAATTATTTGGTTTTGAATAATATTTGTGTGTGTGTGTGTGTGTGTGTGTGTGTGTGTGTGTGTGTGTGTGTGTGTGTGTGTGTGTGTGTGTGTGTGATTTTTATATAAACTAAATCATTTACTGAGTTTTGGCACAAAGTTGGCTTAATAATGCAATACTACAAGACCTTTTAATAGTACTGAATGCAGTAAATGCTAAATGGTGATTATCTTCCAAACAAAGCATGTTCTGAAGACTTTTATAGCACTTATACCACAACTATTAAGTTGTATCATTTTTATTTTTTTATCTGTATTTTTGGTCACATTGTAGGGTACTTACAGTAGGTAGTTCCTGTAATGAATTAGGTTAGAAAAGCTACCATTTTATGACTTTCTAAAACATTTTGTGCTGTTATTACTAAAATTTTTAATACCTATGTAATTGAAGAATTTCATCATGGTGGACTGTTACATTGTGTTGACACTGCAGACTCCTTCCCTAAATGTTAAATGCCATCATTTCCTTTTTATTTAATTTCCTTACAGGAAATTTCGCCCGAACGATGAAGCATTTCCAGGTCACAGCCGAACTCCATCTCTCAGCAACCACCATGACTCCCAAACATGGCCACTATGAACTCCAGTTCTCACAGCCTACTGCGCTCATCACCAACCTACAAACTGAGCGCAGGTGTTACTGATCACACATAAATAAACTCTGGCTTCATTAGAACACTGCTGAGTTCTGTTCAGTTTTATCGACTCTACCGCAACTTTTTTCTAGGTGTTGACTTTATTCACAATTTGTCCCCCATCCACTTTATGGCTGTATTCTGATCACTTGACCTTGCTCTGTTTAACTACTGTAATTTTTTAGTAAAGAATTCCGTTCTAATACTTGTACCACTTCATCTCGTCATACGTGACACACATATCCCTTTGAATTAGTTGTTGCTATAAAAACATTTCTGAATAATATAAATGCAGACCGTCAAAGCTGCTGTTATTGAAAATAAATTTTTTTTTGACCAATCAGGATGAACAGCGCTGTAGTACAATGCATAAAAGTAAAGTAGGCATGCTTTCTAAAAACCGTCTAAAAACAAATAGCACAAAATGTTCTATTTGCGGCAAACGTTTTCTGGTTCAACCCGGTCCTCGGGGTTTATAATAAAACCAAAACGACTTCCGAGTCAAACTTTTCCTTTCATTCTACATCCGATGAACGCTGCCCCCAATTCTGAACCTGGCTCAAGCAGATTTAAAAATTAATTTGCTGGATGTAGGATGTGTTCCAGCATGATGTTGGAACGCAGCCTGCGCTTTTATTTCGCTGAGATGTGTGACTTTCCTTTGTCCTTGGATCTTGGGAAATTAGAGATCTAGCCAGAGCAAGAAACTTGCAGTGAATTATTATCCAGAATTATTGGCACCAAGTCCCTTCCTGTAATGTTAAACAGGGACAACGATATTTATAGTCTTAAACTTAAGGGTGTATATAATTTTAATCACTGTTTAGTTGGCTCATTTATCAATCTGAACAAATGTATTCATTAACACATGATGTGACAGGGATGCTTTTACGTGTGAAGAGATTTAAACGTATGACTCTGCAACGGCTGCAATAGCTGAGCTGCATTACTAGAAAAAAAAACAAACTATACGCATTCTTCAATTTGGAGAATGTTTACATGCCTCTTTCATGAATATATTTTATTAATCAGTGTTTTGAAAAGTTTTTTATATTTAAAATAACTATTAATAATAAAACGAGGTCCATTATAGATTTTTTCACATTATCCTGAAGGCTGCTAATCACTCTGGCGTTGTCTTATCTTGTAACATTTCCAGTGTACAAACCTTCTCTAGATGGACTGTTTTTCCCCCAAACAATTACAAATAATAGATTCAAATAAATCCAAATGAGTTATACAGCAATTACTATTTAAATACATTTAATTATTGACTCAAAGGGTGCATTCTGACTGTGAAGGATACTCTGTCAAGACATTGTATAAATATAGCAACACTAGTGTCCATGGAAAAAAATCCCTAGGAATTCAAATAGCTTGTTTAATAGCCCTTGATTTTTCCAAATGTCTGACGTTTCACAGCACAAACGAAGCATTCCTGTCTAAAACCTTCCCTCACTCTTGAACAAACTGTATGAGACACATGGCAGTATTAGCGCACATCCATTTTGTGCTTGTGTAAACGCGGTGGTCTAACATCCTTAACCTTTGCTGCTGAGTGTCAGTGCTAACATTCTTGACTAACAGAGAAATAGAAACTCGACGAGAGCGAGAATAACTTCCCCTCACCTAGAAACCACAAACACTCAGCTGGATGACTCCGATGTGTCCGTGTCGGGAAGAGACTGTTCTTTACAATACAAATAGATGTAATACACAGAACATTCCCTATTTATTCAGCACCAAACATTTTTAATTCTTCTAGATTCCCAGTGTACTCTGTAGTTTCATGAATGACCTCATAGACTTTATGATGCAGGAGTATTGCATTTAATGGCCAACACACTATTATTATATTATTGCCGTTTATTTGGATTGCAATCTTGAAGTCAAGTTGTTTTTTTTGTTATTATTTTGTACTCAAGGTCATTAAAAAAGTTTAAAATGATCATTTTCTGACTGGGTATTTACTTGTTAGCTTTCATGCTGTAATTTAAAAAAAGAGTGTAGGAAGCAAAGTCTCAGTGAGGAAGAATTACAAGAAAAAACACATGATCCCAAATAGAAATACAACAGCACCATGCTAACATGCCTTTATAGCACATTCACAGAGTAACAAGAAGCTAGGCATGATGTATTGACATCTTAGGAGAAACAGTGTGCTGGTGCTTCTGACCCAAAGAAAACAAGGAACTTATGACAAACAGTTCCCATAATGCACTGCAGTGCTCTAAACTAGCTGGGTATGGAAAAGGAACTTTTTTTCTCGATGTCTGTGACAGCTAGTCAGAAATGATAGTTGATTTATAAGACTCTTGGCGCTCTTTTGTGTTTTGCTCAGTAAATGGCTCCACTGAGTGATATAATGATGATTATAATGAACAGCAGGAGCTCCGAGTACAAAACACTAGGTCTTCATCATGATCATTTGCTTCTGAGAAGAGAACGGAGTCTGGGATTATTTTTGGCTGTCAAATGATGCTATAAGTTGTGAACAAAGTTTTAACATTTACCCTGTTTATTTCTTTTATGTATTTTTAAACTTTGGCTGCTTTTGGTTTCTGAGGTAAACTAATGGAACATTTGATTCTAAAGGTGTTGAAAATTGCTATTTAAACTTTGGTGACCTTTTTTTTCTTTCTTCTTGTTGTTGTTGTTTTTTTTCAATTTTACTTAGATGATTATTTAAGATGTATTAATTGTATCCATTTGATAAATGCTCATATTTAGCTATATAGCATATATAATAAATTAGAATAGCTAATGTATATGTATAAATGTTGTATATTTAATGTTTATAAATAATTCCTTTAATAATAAATGTAAAATGTCTAGTATAAGTTACTAATACGTTATAATGGTCAGTGTAGTGTGTTTGAAGGATGATCAATAGTTATATAACATACACAATAGAGTGCTTGTTAGGAAATGTTTGAAACACTAAGTCTTTTATGGTTTTTGAGATACACATGCATGTTCCTTTTGTTTATTTGCAACAAACTATGTAATTTAAAGGTAATTAAGATCGCTGGAGATCCAACAAACAACTATATAAATGTAGAGATGTTACACTAGATTTATTTTTTTGTTGGAAAAATTCTCCCATGAATAACAGCTTTGTACACTTTTGGCATTCAGACAGATTATTTCTTCAAACATTTAAATACTCTTGTGAAACCTCACAATGTTGTTCTTCACTAGTTGGAAATTACTTTCTCGCGATCCAGTTCATCCCAGAGCAGTTAAATAGGATTTAGGTGTGGTGACTGGGCAGGACATTCCATGATAGATATCACTCCAACTGACTGTTTGTTCTCTAAATAACATAGAGTTTGGACATACACTTCTCATTTTGTTGTTGTATGATAAAGTAAGTTCCAATGAGTCGCAATCTAGACCGAATTTCATGGTGTTGAATAGAATGGTGGCCAAATTAGTTCAGTATTCTTTTCACCTGCAAGTCTAAAACCTTCCCTGATTCAAAACAACCCAAAACCATTAAGCTTTCGCCTCCATGTTTGACTGGCTGTGGGGGTGAGGCAGTCTGATAACATCTTCTCTCCTCGTCTCAGTCTTAAAGAAGTTCTTCAGTTAGAGACACAAATGTCATATTTGGACCCATCTATCCACAGAACTTTCTTCCAGTCATTCACTGTACAATTCTTGTATCTTTTTCAACATTTTACATATGCTCATCCAAATATTATCATTTTCTTTATTTTGTTATTAAAGCTTATAACAGATTCTGTGGTTAATTATGGCAGATTTTATAGTCTGTGCTACAATCTATGATATTCTAATGAACAAATATTGTACTATGTCATGTATGCTGACATTATAACTCCATTCAAAATGGTAATTTTATTAGTAAGAAACATTTACACAGGCTGCAGTGTTTAGCATTATAAGGTTTTATAGATGCTATATTACATGCCATAATTGCAACAATATGAATACAGGATTTGTAGGAAGTGTTACTAAGGTTACTAGGAACCTTAAGAGGCTGGCTCTACCTGTGTGTGTGTGTGTGTGTGTGTGTGTGTGTGTGTGTGTGTGTGTGTGTGTGTGTGTGTGTGTGTGTGTGTGTGTGTGTGTGTGTGTGTGTGTGTGTGTGTGTGTGTGTGTGTGTGTGCGTGTGTGTGTGTGTGTGTGTGTGTGTGTTAGAGGACAAGGGCATGTCTGGAGATGTTGTGACCTGCTAGTCAGTGATCCACTACTTGCCCTCAGGTCCTCAAAGCAGGTCTGCTCGTGTCTGATCACTAAATGAATCTGTTCCTACCTGCCTACGTTTGCTCACACTTGCCTTCACACTCCTTACACCTGTCCTTTACACACACACACACACACACACACACACACACACACACACACACACACACACACACACACACACACACATCATTCGCTTACACTCTTCCCACATTCAGTCATGTCAGCACATGTTCAGCATACTCAGCTAAACTTGGATGTATCCGCCAGGGAGAACAATTCAGTTCTTCTGTAAATAAGACAAAAACAAGCCTGTGATTATTTTTTTTTATTAATTCATGTAAATATGCAGCTGTACATTACATTTTGTTCAGTTAGATGCTAAATTTAATGCTATTTGATTCTTAAGTAATGCTACTGGTTATAACCATCTACTTCGAATGTAAAATAAAAAACATTTTGAATCTCTAAAAAACAAAGTGCAGCTGATAACACTAACAGTCTCCTGCTTCCGTTCTCCAGCTCCGTCCATCCATAACATCCTGGAGTTCGTTTCCAAAGCAGAATTTTCTGATGATGATGAAAAATCTATGCTCACGACAAAACATCTGCTCTCTGCCGATTATGTAAGAGCGAAAGCATGCGATTAGTTTTTCGGCTGAGCGTGAGCAGCATTTTAAGGCCTGTTATATAATTCTTTGTCATAAGAACTAAACCTTGGCTTTTCAGATACACAGGCTGCACTGCTGAGGCAACATTCTGTGGATTTTTAGTGTTCATTTTGTCTTTCATATGTATATAAAGTTTCATATTTATCTACAGTTAATGACAGAGATATGTTGCATCTAAATTTACATTTACTATACAGTTCCTGTCAAACGTTTAAAAGCACCTAATTTTTTATGGTTTTTGAGACACATTCATGCTCCGTTTGTCGAATGAATGGAAGAAATTTCTGTGGACAGATTTTGACCACATTTTTAATGTCTAATTGAAGAACATACAGTATGTAAGATGGAGAAGAGGAGAGAAGATGTTATCAGACTGCCTCACCTTCACAGTCAAACACTGAGGTGGAAGCTTAATGGTTTGGGGTTGTTTTGAATCAGGGAAGGTTTGAGACTTCCAGGTGAAAGGAATACTAAACTTACATGGCCACCATTCCATTAAACACCACGAAATTCGGTCTGGACTGTGGCTAATTGGAACCAAATTCTCCATACACGAGGACAATGACCTGAAGCACATGTCCAAACTCTGTACAAGTTAGTTAGACATTTAGCTGGATTGTTATTTATCATGGAATGACCTACCTGGTCACCGCATCTAAATCCTGTTGAATTGCTCTGGGGTGAACTGGATTGCAGGAAAGAAATCTCCAACTAGTTAAGACCGGCTTTCGGTAATGAAACGTATTCATGTTAAGTTATTTTTAATAAAAATATTGTAAAATCTGTACTTTTATATATTTGTTTGGTCAAAGTCAATCTTCTTACCTCTAAATGATCAGGTTTGTTGTATATAAACAAAAGAAACGTGCATGTGTCTCTCAAAAACCATGAATAAAATAGTCTGTTCCATTTGACCAAATTTTGTATTTACAACTGAACAAATCATCACTGTGTTTTTATATACATCATAACCATGTTATAAATATCAGCATAGTTGTTGCAGACAGGCTGTTGTCTGAAGATGTTCTTTTCCACCATGTCAGGTTAAAGGTAAAGGAGTATGAGTGATGGTAATAAATTGGTGAAGCTTGAGCAGATCTGCGTTGGTTAAGTGCCCTCACTGGGAGTTAGCGGCACTCAGGATCGACAAAGAGTAAACATCAGGGGCATACCAGCATAGTCAGCGATTTTGTTGTTCTTCGTGTGGTTGTATTTTGGCATTAGTTACGTGCCAATAACAAGCTCAACAACATGCCATGGATTTCAAAACCACATTCTTCTCATTGACACTCCAATTATAACATATTTGCTCTGGGATTTGAATGTTTAATGCATCTATTTAGGTTAATGAAGCTGAATTATGATTGTGGGTCATCTGTGGTTGAACCGTAGCCATTTTTGATTGAACACAACATCATGATATCATTGTAAACCCCGATCAAAGATCAAGACCTTATTATGGTATATAAACATGATATCAAAACACCATATCCTTTATCTATTCTTCTTCAGGAGATGAGACACAGTGCGGCTGATTATATTTCTTGTTGTTTTATGTACGTGTGTGTGTTCAGCACAAAACTTTCCCTCACGGGCAGGAAACTAAGGCCTGTGCAGGTGCGTGTTGGGTTTTAACGTAGCACTGCAAACGCTGATATGATGTGCTCAGCAAATTTAGACACGCTTCAGGAAGAGTGGTGCAGTGCCAGGGTTACATTTCCGTCGCTAGAAAAAAAAATCTTACCACAGAAATCTTTGAAATATCAAATGGAACCCTTGAGATTAGGATTCTGATTAGTCCAAAGGAATTGATGAAGCTTCTCGAACAGCAGCTCTGATAATAATTCAAAGATCGACACTCATGTTCTCATTCCAATATGTGACTGTTTTTTTAATTCACAGGATTCATTGTTGAACCAGTTACATGGTTCTCCTCCATGTTTACACACTCCCAGGACATTTCTACTTGGCTTTTTTTCTAAACACCTCGAACACATAACTGGCTGAGCCGATACAGAGTTCAGGGAAAAGTCAGGATGAGTATGCCATCTCGGTGTCTGTGTCTTCTCTTGCAGTACCCTGATATGGGATACTGACCAGGAGAAAAAAAAGCATTTCAAGCATTTTTTTAATTTACACATTGTCCCAAAGCAGCTGTATAGAAATAAATAGATCACAAATATTCATTTTACATTTATAAATCAGTCTATATAAGTTTAGCCCTTCTAAGTTTATACCCAATGACTGAGCCAATGGAGGCAGTGGCAAAGAAAAACTCTGGTATGAGGAAGAAACGTTTAGAGGAACCATCTTCAGCTGAGTGATACTTTCCTTCATTCCTTTCTTTCTTTTCATTTCTAACTTGGTTTGGGCTCAAATTCTTTCCTTTTTATATTACATGTTTATTTCAATATACAGTACAGACCAAAAGTTTGGACACAGCTTCTCATTCAAAGAGTTTTCTTTATTTTTATGACTATGAAAATTGTAGAGTCACACTGAAGGCATCAAGGGCTATTTGACCAAGAAGGAGAGTGATGGGGTGCTGCGCCAGATGACCTGGCCTCCACAGTCACCGGACCTGAACCCAATCGAGATGGTTTAGGGGTGAGCTGGACAGCAGAGTGAAGGCAAAAGGGCCAACAAGTGCCAAGCATCTCTCGGGGAACTCCTTCAAGACTGTTAGAAGACCATTTCAGGTGACTACCTCTTGAAGCTCATCAAGAGAATGCCAAGAGTGTGCAAAGCAGTAATCAAAGCAAAAGGTGGCTACTTTAAAGAACCTAGAATAGGACATTTTTCAGTTGTTTCACACTTTTTTGTTATGTATATAATTCCATATATAATTCCACATGTGTTAATTCATAGTTTTGATGCCTTCAGTGTGAATCTACAACTTTCATAGTCATGAAAATAAAGAAAACTCTTTGAATGAGAAGGTGTGTCCAAACTTTTGGTCTGTACTGTAGTTTCAATGATTCTTGTTCTGTGCATTTCTTCAACCTGTTTCCTTTTTTTTCTTTCCTATACATTTCTAATATGCTTTTAAGCCTTTCCTTCCTGCCTTTTCTTTCGCTTTATCTCCCACATATTACCCTTTTTTTTAATGTCACAGATTTAAATAGACGTTCATTGAAGAATTTGATCCTTTTCTTTTTTTTATTGTGGTTTGTTTTTGCTTATTTGTATTATTTGTATCTTAGCACTACATGAGTGCTCATCGTCCATGTGTTTTAACAAAAGTAACCGAATGAATAAAGGGAAAGTGGTAGTGCAGTGGTTAAGATGCGATTTCTTATTGGGAGTTCATATCCCAGTCACTGCTGGGTTGTTTTTGCATGGCCCTTAACAATTTAATTGCGCAGACGCAGACGCCGATGATGGTGATTGGTAATAGAGAGGTGTCTGGGTTTGATCTGTTTGTAGGAAAAGCTCAGTTTTATGATATATAACTCCCTCATCAGGCAGATCATCATAACTACACTCGCACATGAAGAGATAGATTACAAAAACACCTACAAAGATGCCTACCTACAAATGCAGTCTATACATAGTATATACAATCTGCACAAAGCACCAATAATGTTAAGTCTAATAAAAAATATTAAGTTTATTTGAAAATTAGATGGTTTGGGTACAACTTTTTTTTTTTTGATAAAGAAAAGTGATTATTGAGGTCTGGATTTACTATGATTAATGTAGCCAGTAGCAATAGTAGATCAATGATAAAATATGCCTTCTGTTTGGTCACTTGAGTCACACAACATCAACAAACAAGCCAGAAACTTTTAAGGGGAACTTAAATACTCACAAGGCTAACAGGACTCAGGTGGAAACAATAGGAGTTAATTAGTGACTCGGGAGCATAATGGCGACATCTGGCGGAAAGAACCTGAATTACACCAGGAAAGAAAGCCAGAAACCTGACAAGAAACCATCAGATGAAAGGTCCTACACAACATGGAGATGCTCTGATCCAATTGTCTGGCCATCATTTTTTTATGGAAGCCACTCATTTTCTTACACTTGGCCATGAGTCTTGCTTTCCAACACATTCTAATAACTTTGTGAAATTGTCTGTTTACTTGTCTAATATATTGACATTGCTTTTCAGGTGCCATTGCACTGGTATATTTGATTTAGAATCTTCATAGTATCTAAATGATCTAAAATATATAATACATTTGGACTGTAAATTGAAGTTAAATACTGTACTTGATAATAGTCATGTTATCATAATATTATAAACACTGTATGCCAAGAGCTTGTGGACACCTGACCATAATATTTGTATGTGCCTTTTGAACATCCCAATCCACATTAAATCCACTTTTATAGTAACCTCCACTCCTATGGGAAGATTTAGGTTTAGATTTAGGAGTGTGCTTGTGGAGATTTGTGCTCATTCACAAACAAGGGCATTAGTAAATTCAGGTGTCCTAATATTTTTGTACTTATTATATATGATATTTAATTGTAATTCTCTGTCTGTCTATAATAGTAATCTGACTTGACTTTTAAGGTCTTCTGTAAAAAATAGACTTTATGTCATTGATCCTTTATATCATCTAATCAGATTCTAGTTTTATGTTTACTTTGTTTATCTTTGTTTACTGCAAGAGCAAAGACCTAAAGTGTAAGAGAGCCCCCTGAGAAAGTGAATGATGTATCTATAAGGTTTTTGCTGTTTCATCTAGGAAGAATGTGTTCCTTAATCAGTGAACTCATCAACTTTGCTCCATGAGCTCTCAGCAAAAAAATAAAAAAATAAAAAAAAAAAAGAGAGAGAAAGTGCGCCCCCTTCTGGACATTGCCGTGCTATGATCTCTGAAGAGCACTTAATTTTAATATGATGTGCAATAATTCGGCAAAACAAATATTTAATTATACCAAAATGCACAGGCAGTAGTTCCTGCTGTAGTATGAATTGATGTAAGATGAATAAAAGTTAAAAGTGTTTTTTACTTGTGACATTATATATATATATATATTGTGCTTGGGTATCTCTGTCTATTTTTTCCTCTAGCTATCTAGCTATATATCTATAAGGCGCGTAGAAGAAAATCGATTTTCATTTAGGTTTTGAAAGCTGAGATGAATCAGCAATGACTGTTACAGAGTGTTCCTGACTTCCTGAGAAATGATGCTGACTGAACTCCTTCAGAGAAACAAGTTTAATGTGCTGAGAGAAGATCAGGACGGTCAGACATTTACAGAAAATTGAGAGTCTTGAGTATTGTTGATAAACTGGTTAATAATGTAGGTTTTAGAGAGATGATAACACAGGGGAACATTCAGACGTCTACTTTGTCTGTCTGTCTGTCTGTCTGTCTGTCTGTCTGTCTGTCTGTCTGTCTGTCTGTCTGTCTGAAGAGACATGTTGAAGAGAATGCACAGTATAAAGACTATCCATAGAATGAGTTTTTGGGTGAGTTGTTCTGCTTGGGGTTGTTTTTGCTGAATACAGCTTTCTTTTTGGTTTTACAACCCTGGAATCTAAGCTCAATCTTTAATGTTTTTTAACCTCTTCAATTTTGTTGGTGATTTTAGTTGTTTTTGTTAGAGATAACAGTCCTACCTTATATTAACTAGAAAGTTTCATGAGAACCTTCGGAGATCCTCACTGTTTTACAATTAATGTAGAAGATGGTGGTTAGATTCTGGTTTCTCTCTCGCTGAGAGTGACAGAAAACCCCAGCGCACATGAAGCGGCTTGAAATGGAGTTGTTTTGCACAGCTATCTCAACCATCTCATTTCAAATTGAAATTTTGAGCCACGGAGGCGAACGCGGGCACCATATTGCCGTCTTAATGACACGATGTCTGTGCGTCTTTGAGAGGCTCGGGGAAAGAACAGATGGCCTGCATGAGAGATGTGACAACAAACAGCAAGTGAAAATGTATGTGTGTGTGTGTGTGTGTGTGTGTGTGTGTGTGTGTGTGTGTGTGTGTGTGTGTGTGTGTGTGTGTTTGCCTCCTTCTCAAGTACTTCGTGAGGAAGTGTGACCACCTGCTGCTGAGTGTTTGACATCAGGCTAACCTGACTCTTCCACCAGCTGCCTCCCTCTGTGTCTGTTTTCCTTACACGCTTTTTTTATATTTACCCTCAGATCGACATTTTATTTGACGGACATCACCCCTCCCATACCCCCTCCTAAAAAAATAAATCTGGAGAAGATGAGACACCTGGTGAGGAGACACAACATCTGCTGCATGTCCAAAATCAAATCCAGTTTTTCATTCCCTGTACAGTAAATACACAGTGCTTACACAATTCGAACTGTAGATGGTGTTCCAGCACATTCCATCTGAACCAAACCAGTCACCTGAAATGCCCTTTGAAACTCCCACAATACCAGAACTAATCCTCAAGCGATCCTAATTTTTAAACAGGTTTGCTAATCGCATTATGGGTGCCATCTTTATCCCTCCATGTTTTTTTGACTTTTTTGTTCCGTCTTGTCTCTAATCTAAAATATTCTATTGTTTATACTGTAATTGGCTTATTCATAACTGTCTGAAGAAATAAATTCAATAGTTTGCAAGCAAGCAAGCAATACCTAGGAGCATGCTTTTAAAGGAAAATAATAGATAGATGGCTTTATTCATCCCAGACGGAAATCCATGACACTTTTTAGTGTGATTCAGGTTTACCGGTTTACAGCAACATGCCAAAGGTCAAGTCAAGTCAAGTCAAGTCAAGTCAAGTCAAGTCAAGTCAAGTCAAGTCAAGTGGCATTTATGGCATTTTAAACAGTAAATCAAAAAGGCATTCCTCCAGGACCCAGACTTTACATAAAACTAAAGTATAAATGAACCCCAGATAACACAAAATTCTCTAAACAAACAGAGCTATACACAAGACATTATAATAAGTGCACACATTTGTAAACAACACAACAAATGTACATTTATGGCCCTTATCTATCTTGAGTTACTTACAATTGTCTCATTTCATACAACTAAGCAGCTGAGAGATAAAGAACCAGCAGTGAAGTGGTGTGAAGTATTTGAGTAGATGTACTTTGTTCCTGTACTTAAGTTATTTTTTGGCTACTTTCAAGGTTTACTGAATATCAAAGTTATAAGCAACTTTTCTTTCTACTTAACTACATTTAGGATGCAATAGATATAATTCTTACTTCCCTTACCTTAAACCTTAACCACTAAGCTACCACTTCCCACTACCTTCTCCTTTAGCCTAAGATCCTGCTTGAAGAATTTTGTAAAAGAAATGTTATGATTGCGTTTTTACCGTGATTAAGGAAAAAATTAGATGGTTTACTTAGTAGTATGTAGTTGTGTCAACGGAAATTCAGCCATTAATGTCCCAGTAGTGGTTAGGATGCGGCGCTCTCTGAAATGATTAATTATTAAGTAAAATCAATCTGAGGGACTAAAAAGTACCTGCAGAATGTAAATTCCGAATGATATATATGGAAAACACGTCATCGTCCTCCCTCCAGTATAATTCAATGTCGCTTTGGTTCTGCTCAAGGATCCATGATTTGTTATAACTGCTTTCTGTATATTCTCTGTGATGTGTTGTTGGTTTTTTTTTTTGTTTTTTTACCTCAGCAGTGTTAAAGGGCCAAAGGAGCTTTCGAACCACTACGAAATCTGAATACAGCCTGGAGCTGGGCATCACCTAGCAACAGCCTCCTACCTCAAGTAGAATACAAACCCTTGTGCTAGCTTAACTGAAAGTTGTGGACACCACGGGGATGGCTGTCTGCTGCTTTTGTTGTCTTTTCTATTTATTTTTATTCTCTCATCTTTTTTTTAATCTAAGCCTTAAGTCTCAAGGCTTCCAAAATGGATTCCAGGATAAGGTGTGATAAATGTAATACGTGCTATGGATTGAACCACTGGCTACACACATGCATTTAACATGTGTGTTCTTTTAAATGATTGAGGGAAACAATAAAGAGAGATCAGGTAGATGTGGATATTGCTATTGGAATCCTGTGGGAGCCAATAAAAAAAAAAGTGTTCTTATATATACATATATTATTACCTACTGCACCTTCTGTACATTAATCACCCTCGTCCCTGTATGGACCTCATACCTATTTATCAATCTAATCTAATAATGATCAATAGAACAAACTGAAATATATAACTAAAAAAAATGCAGGATTATGTGGAATTGGTCAGATTTCATTTGGAGTATAAGGAAGTCATTATCATGTTCATGGAACCAGTTTGAGACTACACTGAGGAGAAAGTTGGCATTTAAACATTGGCGGTGACCCACGGGACCAGACACAAACGAGTGCGGCGTGGGACAAGATTTAATTGGTGAATGCGGTTGGGGCGGTAAAATACTCGAGTGTATTAGAGCGCAAGACAAAGGTCACTTTGAGTGCTACAGTTATCATTGCAATATTAAAGAAAGAAAGAAACAAACACAACAAACACTTGGCAAAAAAAGATATTGTCTCAGTTGATGTTCTATGTTCTGAAAAGGTCATTGTTTATGTCCATATTCATCATTTAGACAAAAATGTAAACTCAAATAAAGCGAAACACATTTGTTTATTTTCTGTTTCTTTTTCATTCATATTCAAAAGGGAAGTAAGTGGGGAAAAAAAAGCAGATTAGCAGAAAGAAGCGGTCAGTGCATTGAAAATAAAACTAGTTATACATATTAACTGCGGGTTTTATTCGGGCGGGAACAGGACACTTTTCTTTGGGAGAAAATAACATGCAGGATCGGGCGCTAGCGGGACTGCAAAATCTGTCCTGCGCAGGTCTCTACCTCAGGGTTTTGGCATATTGGAAATTCTGAGATGCTTTTCTGATCACCATGGTTGTAAGGAGTGGTTATTTTTGAGTGCCTTTCCTGTCAGTGTTAAACCAGCCCTTCTTTGACCTTTCTACACAACGAAGTGTTTGCACATTCTCTTCTGCTGCTCACTGAATGTTTTCTGTTGTCTGCACCACCCTGTATAAACCCTATCATGTATCAGTTACTAAAAATTCTTAGACAGTACAGTAAAAATCACGAAAAATTAATTCTTCTTGCTCAAATATTATCTGAAGTTCATCATTTGTATCTTAATGATCTTTTGCTGCTGAATGGATACTTGAATGAATGTACAGTGGTCTAGGTTTTGGTTTGTAAACGATAATTTTTGTATATGTTTTATAGATAAAAAAAAATGAAAATGTGTCACCTGTCATCTAAAATGTGTCACCTGTTGTGAGGTGAGTTATTGGGAACAAAGCTGATCAGTATAGTGCAGTACAGAAACAGGTTTCCTCACCTGTTCATGATACAACCTTTATTTTTACCCTGAGTATAAAATAAAATGAAATAATTGTAATGTGAATCATGTAAATGATTACGAACATGATAACTGTTCACAGAAGTGTTCCCTGGCTGTTCTACATAAGTTGTTATATGTGTAGACTAAACCGTACTGCATCAAATCTCTCTGGTGTTGAATTTGGTCCATGAATGTCTGGTCCACACTGGTGTTCAGCTGGTCAAAAGCACACCTCAACAATAACATCTTGATAAGTTTGTTCTTTCAATCAGAGCCAACAGTCCTAACCTTTTAAAAATTTGACGGGGCTTCCGAGAGGTTTTTGGCAGGGTTTCCGAGAGGCCGCATTGTTCTCGGATCAATCAAACATCAAAGAAGCTCTTCCTTAACTGATTTTAGAGCAATGAGCTATTTCTGGAAATTTTGTTAGATTTGAGCTGAAGTCAAATAAACAACGTTTCAATCAGTCCCCAAACTGGCTGCGTGTATGCTGCGTTGCAATGGATACTACACCCTGTATGTGTATGTATGTATGTGTGTATGTGTGTGTGTGTGTGTGTGTGTGTGTGTGTGTGTGTGTGTGTGTGTGTGTGTGTGTGTGTGTGTGTGTGCACTTGTTTCTGCTTATTAGCACCATTGTTAATGCACAAATTAGCTGCACTCGTGTTTCATCACAGATATCCTTCACTCATGTGCACTTAATTTAGAAACTACATTGAGGAAAAAAAGATTTTATTTTTAAGAGAAAGAAAGAGAGGGAGAGAGAGAGAAAAAAAAAGAGAGATGGAGTGAGAGAGAGAGAGCCCAGACCTCTAGCTATTATGAGCTTCTAGCCTGTAGTATTGTTGGCTAAATACAGTGCAATTTGCCAGAGACAGTTCTTGCTGACTCGCTCTGTATAAGTGATTTGTCATAAAATACAGACTATGAGGTAAAATGTCAAGAAATTTTCAGATTATCTTAATTATCAGTCAAATATTTAAGGGATTGCAATCGAAGGATACGCCTCCCAACGCTAAAGTGGAACAACGAAGGTCCAGCGACTACACATGACTGAATTAGAAGTGATTATTTGCGATTTGTTATGAAGAAATGATTGGTTTAGAAAGGTCTGCTTTTCCTTCGGGATTAATCGGGATTCAAAAACTTATTATACATATTCAGGTGTGTGTTATAGTCATTCCGCAATTTTAATACAAGTTTTATCAGAACAACAAAAAGAAAATGAGAGAATTAATTCTGCTTTCTATTCTGTGGTCAATGTGTGCCGGGTGTTTGGCTGATTTCTTCAAGCTCTAGGATGGTGTGATTATCCGAATCTAAAAGAGAGTTCTGGATTTCAGACGCTCTGGAGCTCTCCCTTAAGACACTCTGTGGTTGATTATTAACTTCCACGACTCCATATCATATGCACAACTCGATTATCCTGGTGAGAGATGGATGGCCTTAAGATATTACTGAAAATCAGGTAAAAGATACGGGTTATAAATAAATCGATGGCTTTTCAAATCCACTACGAAACAAGCGGTAAACACATTTCCATTCAGATGAACCTTGTCGAAGGTTACAATGAATTAATTAACACAACATACAGTATTGGTTTGAATAATGTGTTTGAATACTAATACTAAGATAATAATACAAATATTAATGTCTTTAAATACTCAGGCTTGGTTTAAAAAAAAAAAAAAAAACAGTTGTTCATAGCGCCCTCACTGCTGAATTTTCTAAAGGGCTGAATGAGTTCACTTGGAAACTCACCAAGGCCAGTATTGACTTGATAATCGATTCACAGTGAATTTTGACTTTTAGATAAGATTAATCTGGGGGAAAGATCCTGGATGCCAAGCTGATAATGCTAGCCTCAGTGTAATACCACAGTAATTAAGGTATATAAGAACCACATAAACGTGCTAGTGTGCAAATCACTGTTGTGTAAGCAGAATATTGGATGAGAATTTATGCATTTCGAGAAGGTAGGGGCGTTCCTTGGACTCATCTGGTCACATCACATTATAAGGAATAAAGGCGTATTGCTGCAGAACATACAGTACAAAGCAGCACTGTGTCAAATTAACAAAGGCAAGACAGTTTTCTTTGCCTGAGGGTAAGATGTCCTTGAAAGTCCTTTATGGAAACTTTAACATATTCCTCCGACCAATTCGGAAGGACACCATACAGTATGCTACACTGTGCATCACTGACAAAGCATTCAGGTCCTCGGTGCACCTTTAAGCCCCATGACTAAACATCACACCTGAATAACGTGATATACCCCATGTTATGTATTTCCAAAAAAGATTTTGGCAAAATATAACCGGGGGTGTGCAAAGCACAGCAACACCCACACCCACACCCACACACAGTGTGTTTCTGAGTTAATGTTTTTCAGTGTTGCATTGTGGCGATCTGGACTGGAGAATTTGCTGTGTTTAGAGTTTTACACACAGTTGCACACGGGCAGCACTAAGCGCTTGTATTCTAGTTTGAATCCAACCACCTCCACATTCTATATGATTTTCAATTAACTCCACAGAGCACCAGCTTGCATCATCCTCTTTGGATTAACAATTAGGTGATTATTTGCCACAGTGGTTATTAAACAGGAAAAATGTTTTATGAAAATGTGAATTCAGATTTCTGACTAAATCCAGTAATCTATTTTTGTGTGTCAGGTCACGTCCTATAGTTGTCATAACATAATGATTAGACAGGTGTCCAAAATGTAGGGTTACAAACCTCTAGTCACTGGTACAGGACATTACCTGATATATGACCTTATTAGGTTCATATGTTTCTGATGTTCTGTCTAGTGATGAAGAAGAAAAAGATGATGATGATGAGTGTGCTTCTATTAGAAAAGTGTTACCAGATCTTGAGGACCAACCAAGAGAGTCTCATTTGGCATTTCTACCAACAGGCAATTCGGCTACTGAACAAGGACACTTGAGATAACCTACATATTCCTACCTCAGTTAAATAAAATCACTACATCTGGTGTATAATATATATTTGCAAATAAACATTAAACCTTAAATGATGATGATGTCCGCATATTGTGATATGGAGCTTAATGTTGTCCTTATTATTCACCTTCATTAGCCAATGAGTGCAATTACAGAGCGCATTGCCGAACCTCATCACATTATCTTCTTACTGTAATCCCTGTAATTCTGTGTATTGTTGTTCGAGCAACCGCCTGCATCTTGCTGATAATGACATTTCTATTTCATCTTTCACACAAAAAGTATATATATATAAATATATATTATAAATATCATCGCTTGAATAGTAATAATCAGTGTTGTGCTTGTTACTAAAAAAATAGTAACTAGTTACAGTTACTCGTTACTTTGTTGATTATTCACACCAAAAAGTAACTGTTAAAAGTACTTTTTGAAAGAACCTTTTTTAATGTTTCCATTAATGCCCTTTTATGTGTTATGATCTATACAAACACAAAACTGACTTAAACAAAAAGTCATTTTAAAACACTATTTTATTAAAGTCAGAGCAGCACAAACTGAATATATCACAGGGATTTTGAAATAAATAACAAAACAAGCTGAATTACATATTTACAATTAAAAACTAAAGTGGCTTCTGCTGTTGTGTTGAGCTCTTAAACATGTTCCTTTCACAGCTGAAGTCTGAAAACTATCAACAATGTAGAACAGAACACCGGGTTAGCTTCTAGCTTCTAGCTTCTAGCATGGGGTTCCTGGAGGTTGGTGTTTATCGCAGTAGATATGAGCTTCGAACCAGAAAGACTAGTTACCAGTAACGCGTTACTGCCCAAAACTGGTAATAATAATACAAATACATTTGATTTAAAGGCGTTTTCAAAACACTCAAGGATACTACAATTGAGTGATAATCTAAAAAAATAATGAATCAAAAAACAATACAACAAACAACAGCATTTTACCTGTTAAAATTGCTGAGAAAAACCTAATCTAAGCAAATGAGTTTTAAGACATGATTTAAAAGTGGTGAAAACAGTCACTCATATAGATTGTGGAAGAAAATTTCTAAATGAAGAGCAACTCAGCTAAATGTCCTCAACCCCATAGTGACTAATAGAACAGAAGGTACAACAAGGAAAACAGATGAAGAAGATCTGCATGTAAGCTTCAGGATGCAAGTCAGAGAGATATGAGGGTGCAAGATCATGCAGAGCTTTAAATGTGAAAAGCAGAATCTTGTATTCTACTCGATATTTCACAAGCAGTCAGTGTAGATGATAGACAACAGAAGAGATATGTATGATGAAGGAGGTTTTAGAAATTAAATTGAGCAACTGAGTTCTGGACCAACTAAAGCATAGTCATAGAGTCATGCATATACAGGACAACAGCTTTAGATAATGTTCTTATTAACTGTTCATCATCAACAATGGTCTGGAGCACTGCTGTTGTAGCCTATTCTGCTCAAGGTTTGTTGTGTTTTTGAGATGCCTTGCTGCTCAACATGGTTGTAAAGAGTGGTTATTTGAGCTACAGCAACCCTAATGAGGGAAGTGGTAGCTTATTGGTTACTAATCGGATGGTTGGGGGTTCGAGCCGCAGTATCACCGAGCTGCTTTTGGGGTTCTTGAGCAAGGGCCTTAACCCCCTCTGTTTCAGGAGTGCTGTATCATGGCTGACCCCAGCTACCAAACATCAGTTGGATATGTGAGGAAAAATTTTACTTTGTTGTAATGTACATGTGACAGGTAAAAAAAGCACCAGTCTGACTGTTCTTCCTTGGACTCTCTGGCTGGATGTTTTTAGTTTTCTGCACCATTCTGTGTAAACTTTTGAGGCCAGTAGATTGGTAGTTTGTAAAAGGCGTAAATCAGCTTGTCTGGTAATGTTAATGACTACCAAACGAGGAGGCATGAACAGTTATGACTACCTATGACATTTGCTGTGACAAATAAAGAAAATGGTTAGCTAGAGTCACTCTCTCTCTCTATCTCTCTCTCTCTCTCTCTCTCTCTCTCTCTCTCTCTCTCTCTCTCTCTTTCTCTTTCTCTCTCTCATTCTCTTTGTCATTCTTCTTTTTCACATTCCCCCCTGGAAATCTCTTTCCTGAGATATCTCATCTATACTGTTCCCCCTTTTCTATTTTCTCTCTCTGCTCTGTAACTCTGTTTTCTTGTTTCTCGCTTCACGCCTCCCATTTCTCATCATCCCTCCTGCTCCCCTTCACCATGATCCTGAGTGGTATGTTCCCAGCTACTACACACTCTTAGGTTTGCATCCCAGTCAATCAGACAGCCTGAGCAGTTCACACACACACACAGACACACACAGTGAGACACGCCGTCTCTGACAGCACCTCACGCTGCAGCATCGCTTCCTGACGGAAGGCGTGTGTGTGGCGGTCAGCGGGTGTGTGTGTCAGGATGAGCGGCAGCAGAGTCGTGCTGTGAGTGGATTCCCTCCCTGTACATCACATCACTGCGAGCTCAGCGCGATTCATCTTCCAGCCACATGTCTTCTCCACGATCCAGCCGCAGCAAGAGGAATTCCTGTAAGTGTCTCCTCCATATGACTTCTCTCTCAGTTCAACTCAGCTGTGTGTGTGTGTGTGTGTGTGTGTGTGTGTGTGTGTGTGTGTGTGTGTGTGTGTGTGTGGGTGTGTGTGTGTGGGTGTGTGGGTGTGTGTGTGGGAGTGAACGTGGGCTTGTGTGCTGTCTGAACGCAGTAAAATTCTCTATGGGTGTGATTGATTTGTGTGTGTCTGTGTGTGTGTGTGTGTGTGTGTGTGTGTGTGTGTGTGTGTGTGTGTGTGTGTGTGTGTGTGTGGGGATGGGTATGTGTGTGAGCCACTTGTGATCAGAATGTCAAACTGTGATTTAAGAGCTACTTGTGATGCTTCGAACGTTCTGATCTCAGCAACATCACCACACACTCTGAGAAGTTTCATGTGTGTGCGCCAGCAGGTTTATGGAAAATAGAAGAACACAAGTAAACAGGTCTGATTGCCAGATAGTTGCTGTCTCATGATGGAGGTTTCAGTTGTGGAGTGAGCTTTCGTGGAACCAGAACACCTTAGTTATGAATGTATACATAGTACAACTCTCATGACAACTAATGACAGGGTCTGAACTGATCCTCTTATGTGACTGGATAGAAGTTGTCATGACACTCCATGACAGGATGTTCACCACATGAAATACATCATGACAGAGTATGGTATAACATTCCAGTATACCTAGGAGTGATGTGAACAGTCATGACATCTTCATGACAATACGGCATGAGCCTGTGTAAACTGTCATGACAGGTTGTTACAGAACGTGACCCGACACTGATTTTATTGGATGTAAAGGGAAAACTGTTCGGAAGGTTAGGAGTTCGAGCCTTAGTATCATCAAGCTGCCACATTTGAGCCCTTGAGTGAGGCCCTTAACCCTCTTCCTGATTATGTCTTCATCATGGCACCTGTAAGTGGATATTAGGCATATATATTAGGCAGCAAGTGAAAATTTCCCCTTAAAGTTGTTGTCATGATGTTAAAAGCAGGAAAAATGGGCAAGCGTAAGGATTTGATCGAGTTTGACTAATTGTGATGGCTAGACGAATGGGTCAGAGCATCTCCAAAACAGCAGCTCTAGTGGTGCTTGTGTGAAGCTGCACTGTAGCTCAAATTGGTTTGGCAGCAAAGGGGGAACAACATAATATTAGGCAGGTGGTCATAATGTTATGCCTGATCAGTGTACATGTGACAAGTAAAAACCTTTACTTTAACCTGCCATGACAACCTTGACTGGATATAAAATATCCTGACAACTATAAGATGACATGGCATGATACTCCTATATAGCAGAGCACAGGGTCATCCATGATACAGAGCCCCAGGAGCACAGTGTGCTAAGGGCCTTGCTCAAGGGCCCAAGAGTGGCAGCTTGGTGGTACTGGGACAGAACTGAGAACCTCTGACCTTCTGATTAGTAACCCAGAGCTTTAACCATAACTCATGTCCCTGCAAGTGAACTGTAGCAAAGTTTACCTAAAGGTCATGACAATTTGTTACAGCGTGTGACATGACAATCATGCAATTGTATGTAAATGGTCATGACATATAACATGAAACATTGGACGTGAACTGTAATGACTACTCATTATTAGGGTGTACTATGACACTTGTTGATAAACTGTCATGGCAACTCATAGCAGGTTATGAATTGAGATTCCTAACTGACTGGATGCAAACTGCTATGACAACTCATAAGTGATGAAATGACACTGGGTATGACATGACACTCAAGAAAACTGTCATGACTAATTGTAAGGGGGCGTGACATGAAACTCAATAAGACCGTCGTGACCACTTGTAATGGGGCGTAAAATGACTCAAGAAAATGTCATGAACATTTGTAACTTGATATTAGAATTAATAAAATAGTCATAACCACTTATAAAGGGGTGTGGCATGACTGACAATAAAACCATCAATACCACTTGTAATGGGGCGTGACTTGACACTCAAGAAAACAGTAATGACCACTTGTAATATGCCGTGATATTATACTCAAGAAAACCGTCACTTGTAATAGGGTATGGTATTACACTCAAGGAAACCGCCATAACTACTTGTAAGGGGGCGTGACATGAGACTCAGGAAGACCGTCATGACCACTTGTATAGGGGTGTGACATTATACTCAGGAAAACAGTCATGACTCTTGTAACATGGAAAAACCTATGACTGGAAGTGAATTGTAATGACAACAAGGTACACCATGACACTTTTTGGCATAAACTGTCATGACACATAAAAGACTATGACATGACATTAAAATAAAATATGTGAATAAAACAGCTTATGTTAACTCATGACAGAGTATAAATCTGGCCAAATTAGTGCTATGAAACAGGGGTCCAGGAAACACCTCATACATTCTCATCTTGAGCAGTGTATAGATAAAGACTGGGTTCTGAGTCATCTGTTTATGTTCTTTCTCCATGTCTTTGTCTCTCTTTGTTGCTCTCCTGCCATCTTGGTCTCCTACATTACACTGTGTTCTTCACACCGTAATTATTTCACAGTGCTGACAGCGGGGGGGCATGAAATTCGCTCAGAGGCTGGTAATTTGTTCATGCACGCCAACAAAAAAAAAAATGGTGTGGAGAAATGAGAGGAAGCGATGTTTATTAACAAGTTAAAGGATTTTTTTTAAAGGACAATCGCTCTTTAAAAAAACGAGACATTATTTTGAACACAGAATTTTTCTTTCATGTGCCAAAGCAATCGTTTATTTCGAACTGCCTTAGGCAGAAGATACGGAATGAATTTTTCATCTGCCGGTTCTGATCAAATCAGAATCGAGAATTAAGTGAGTCTCATTATACATGATTGTTGCTTTATATTATAAGCGTTATGCCCTGCCATGCATATGAACAGCGACTTGTTGTGCAGAATGAAGCCATTACTAAATCAAAAAACCCAATAAACCCAATTCAACAAGTCTCCTTTCACTGAAGCCCCTGCATACATCATCTCTAGCAGAAGCATTGATATTAACCTCATAAAATGACTCTGGGTTTTCTGTGTAATGTTGTGCATTTTTCTGTACATAATAATTTTCCTGGGGATTGGAAATGAAGGCAAATTGTGTGTTTTTGTGCAAATTCTACAGGAAAGAAAACACAAATGGGTCATGAAAACCTTAATAACTGTTTTAAAGGCTGACCTTTTTTCATGATGTCCAGCTGTTCTTCAAAAGTCTATTTTGTATCAGCAAACAAATCAAATTTTTCTCTACTGTCAGTCATTGTGGAATGAAAGAACAGCTATTAAAACATATATTTGAGCTTGTGCAGTTCGCTACAAATGTGGTATATGAGGCTGAATAGTGCGCTTTCAAACCGTCCAGTCAAAGAACGTGAAAATGCCAAAGTGACTGAACACCAGCTAGGGGGTCTTGGAGTGACCAAATCGCAATCGGATTGGTTAAAGCAACAGCAACATGGATTTGAAGCTACAAAAAGCCTGTGTCGTTCATTTCTGCTGGCTTACAGCAACACTTGATGTGATGGCTAATATCTGATTAGATAAAAGCTCCAACATGAAATTACAAACGAATGAAATGGATTCTGATCATTCTGATAATCAGTAATAGCCATTGACTGTACTAATGCCAATATAGGGCTTATAAAGCATTGTTACTAAAACATAGAGTGAAGTACAATTTACAAGTTTAAAAAAAAAAAACTAGTTTGAAATGCTAGCTAGTTATGAGCACGGCTGACAATTTCCAAAAAAAATGAAAATGGCAACATTAAATAATTAAAATATACTTTTTTTTACATGCTTTTTTAAAATTTGACACAGAAGAGTAATTCCAATCTTTTTGGTTGCAAAGGTTTTGCTAGAAAATGCTATAATATCATTTTGATTAAAGTTCATAAAGCATTTACAAGGCCAGTTTTTGATTCCTGCTACTACAAGGACCTGAATGTTTGACCCTGTTGTAGTTGATGTTGGATTTAAAATATTTTTGACTTTTTTTTGACTGTAAAATCTGATGGAGTTCATCATCAAGCTTTTATCTCTTCATCAAAAACTGTATTGCAGTTGAGCGTTTTTTGAAGAGCTTTGCAATATATACAATGTGTAATATACACTTTACACTTGAGTTAACTGCAGGCTATCGTAGCGATCAGTGTGTCTGATCAGTATGAGTTTTGGCTGGCGTGTCTTTGTGTTGCCATAGAAACAACTCATTTCAGTGTCCGAACTGATAAACAGTATTGAATCTCGGAGGTGCCGTCTGGTAATTACAGTAATTCAGACATGATATTAAACATAGTAATGTTTGAATGTGGATGTGAACATTATGTACACATGGTTCTGCACAGATGGTGCGTCTGCTGTGGTTTTTCGGGAAATAGCAGCAGTGTGGTCTTTTGGTAGAGTACTGAGAAGATTCGGAGCTCACAGAAATATCTGTACTGACAAAGAAAATGGAGTTAGAGTGACCCGGAATGATCCGAAATTGTGCTCGGGCACTCTCAGTAGGCTAGGAGAGGGTACAAGTCAGAGTTTTTGTTTTGGGCATGTGGTGTGATGGACAGTATGGACCAAACTCACAGTCACCCTGTCACAGAAACAACACGGTCTTAAAATGTTTTTACAGAAATAAAAAGTACAAGCCGAGTAATACAGTACTTCATCCTCCAATCACTTTGTCAATTTTTTAGACTGTTTGCAGGTGTAGCATTTGCTAGGTTAGCTAGCTAGTCCATAGTATCCATTTTACAAACACAGATTTAATGATAGACAATAAAATCAAAAAGACAGCTAATTGAATTAAGTGCATACGGGAAATCTGTTAAATTGTCAACACTTCCCAACAACCACCAACACAGTCTACACACTCGTTTATTGGTTTTCTCAGTGACTTGTTCTTATACCTGATCAAACCATTTGTACCTTGCATATCATGTTGTGTTAGTTTGACTTTTGTATTCTGTTTTTGCCTTTCTGGAAAAGAAGCATCTGGCAAATTACGATTTAGGCATAAATAAACGTTGTGTGCAAGTAGAAAGATAGCCCAAAGAGCCCATAAATATGAGGGTTATTTCTGAGCAGCGTGCTTATTGCTAACAGGTGGTTGTGATTAAAAATCTGGGCAAGTTGAACTGAATGGTGGATCATGTGACAGTCATGTGACCAGTGGTCATAGTTAGTTGTTTGGCTGAAGATTCTTGGAAATGGGGTACAAACAAAAATAAAACAAAAATAGTGGTGGTTCATAGACATTTAAAAGCCAACAAGGCACAAAAATTAGAAAACATTAGAATTAGCTTAAAATAAAAAAAGCAGGGCCTTTTTTAAAAATTCACATGCATGTTAAAAGATTTCAAGCTTTTTTTTTTATTAGATTCTAACCATTCTGGTTTCATTTGGTTCTAGATCCTTTCATCACTTTGATATAAAAATAAATAAAATATTATAACTAACCTAAATGCTGTAAAAGAAACACTTTGGGTACTAACCACACAAGAAAAACTGCAAGCAATAACCCACTTGTTTACATGGGAACCCATCTGTGTTTGTCTGAGTCTTGCTTCCTTACTGGGATTGTCTTAATTAACTGGCAAATTGCACTTTCTTCTCTTTATCACAAGAATGCATTTGGTAGCAGTGAGAAATGAGAGACAGTTCAATGTATTTACTGAAACTATCGCATGCTTAAACGGATGGATGGATGGATAGATGGATAAACAGAGGGGTGAATGTAGAGATGGATTGTTGAATGGATCAATCATTGAAGGAAATATGCTTGATGAATGGATGGATGTATGGAGGTAAGGAAGGAAGAATAAATGGAAGTTTGGATGGATTGATGGTTGGATGAATTGTGAATACATTTTTTTAAGGGAAAAAAATTATTTTCAGGCTTTTGTAACAATACATTTAAATTGAACCATCTTCTTAGTTCATCATCATTATTTTGTTTTAAGGAATTTGCACCACCAGCAAATACAGACAGATACTGTGGTAATGCAGGTCTTTTAGAGGCTCAGCCAATGTTATACCATATATAAAATCTCTGTGAGGGTTTTTGTTTTACTGACTGGTTAAAATAATAATAAAATATAACATGTAGTGCTTAAAGCTGAGATCCTTCAGATCAGCATATCTGACACACTAGTGGTCTGGTTTCATTTTTTCTGTTTTAACAATTGGCATGGCATGGCATGTTTGAGTAATTTCACATAAGAAGCCGTGAGTGATTCTGCATGTACTTGAAATAAAATTACAAGTCAATACTCTTTTCTTTAAACAGTGTACAATCCACAAACCGCGGAGCCCCAAATGTACCCAATGACCTGACCTTAACTCATGAGATAGCACTGAATACCTCATACCTGTTTCGAAAATAATAGCACTCTTACCCCCGTTATTAACCTTCTGCTTGAAAGCAGCAAGCTTGGGAAAGTAAACATAGAGCTGTAATGTTGATAATGAGTCATAAGAATGTGTAAAAACATGGATATGAGCACCTGGGACTCGCCCACTCACTGACCATGGGGCGATGTGATGAGCCAGAGCTATCAGTACAGAGAAATCCAGACGAATTAATGCACAGTGCATAAAAGACTGTCGCACACAATGGCACGCTTCTCTGTTTAGAGAATGGAAGACCTTGAGGATAACTGTGTTCTTATATAACTGAGCTCGGGCTGAAACACACAGCGCTTACCGATGTATTTCCCTTTTTTAAAATTAGAATCGTTTATTTTTTTATTTCAATTCGAAGCCTGTTCGCAAATCGGATTTCATCAGATATATGGCATACAAGTGCCTCCAAAGTGCCTGCAGTAATTAGGATGTGATATATAAATTTCTAACAAAGGCATATTGCAGATTAGCTGCACTTCCGGGAAACAGATTTAGCTAGCAGATTTGTGGAAATACATGGCGTTTTATCCGTGACAAAAGGAACACAGTCTAGATTTTGATGTTGGAAAGCCAGCAATTGCACGACATTCAGAAAACCCAAAACTGATCGCAGCAGGAATGGTCCTGACCGTAAATTCTACAGGTTCTACAGGCGCTGTCATTAAAGCCCAAAAAGCAACATCTGTCTTGAACATACACCCCTTTTTTGACAAGCAGCATGTGCAAACCCATGCGCATACACACTTGCGGATCAAACTCTACACATGCCTGTCTATCTCTCAGACATGCAACACAATGCAATGTGTCCTGCAATCTCAGCACACACAAGATGCCATTAAATACAATACGATTCAATAGGAAACATATGCTATGCAATTTAGTATGGTGCAGATAGTTTACGGTTTTTATTTCTTTGGTTCAGACAAACAGCAAATCTCCAGGAAGATGCAGCTCTACCTCTGCCATGTTAATGTATATTTTATGAGACTCTCAGGACACGCCTCTGTGTCTGTAGTGTTGTGACACGTCATATTCACGTAGCAGCAGCGGTGCTGAGAAACCGCGCTCGAGAACATGTTTAGTGAAGAGAAATATTTTTACAGTTGCAAATATGTTAAAAAAGATGCATGCCAACTTGTAACCGATGCACTTTTTTAAAATCCCTGCATCACATCGTTAACTTTTATCCCGATGCTCCGATGCGAATTCTGAATCTTACCGTCCCTAATACACACACATACACACACACACACTGCTTAATATGGACAGACTAAAGCTCATTTGCAGATGCAGATGCACAGGAAGCAGTCATTACTCTGTGAACTCGAATTAATGCTCATCAGCTGCGAGCATTGATTCCGTATCGTATTAAATCCTTTATTTCGTATGTATTCCATGCGAATTCCATGACGGGTTTAAAACCCTTATATTTTCAAGTGCTAAAGAGACTAAGAAATTGTTGTGTTGTAACACAAATTCAACATTATTAAGATGATCAAAGGGAACTGGGATTTCACAGTTTTGCCACTGTCTATTTTAATTTACTTTTTCAAATCAAAACCTGGTGTAGTAGGTGTCTTCTTATTATTTACACTTTGACTAAAGTATTCGGACACCTGACTTTTCCAGCCATGTATAGTTCCTCTCTGAACTGTTACCACAAAATTGGAGGCACACAAAATGTTTATGAATGCAGGAGCATGAAATTCTTCCTTCAGACCCAAACTAAGCAGAAAGATCTGCTATAAATCTCTGGCCTTAACCCTATTAAACACCTCCTTGAAGGCCTCCTCACCTCACCTACATCAGTACCTGACTTTACTAACACTCTTGTAGCTGAATGATCAAATATCACCACAAGCATCACTGGAGTTGTTTGTAGGTGGTGATAATGGTGGTGTTGCTGAAGTTGATGTTAGTGTTTGTGGTGCTGGAGTTGTTGGAAGTCATGGTGATGGTGGTGGTGTTATTGTTGGTGGTGATTGCTGTGCTGGAGCTGTTGGTGATGGTGATAATGGTGGTGTTGCTGAAGTTGATGTTAGTGTTTGTGGTGCTGGAGTTGTTGGAAGTCATGGTGATGGTGGTGGTATTATTGTTGGTGGTGATTGCTGTGCTGGAGCTGTTGGTGATGGTGATAATGGTGGTGTTGCTGAAGTTGATGTTAGTGTTTGTGGTGCTGGAGTTGTTGGAAGTCATGGTGATGGTGGTGGTGTTATTGTTGGTGGTGATTGCTGTGCTGGAGCTGTTGGTGATGGTGATAATGGTGGTGTTGCTGACGTTGATGTTAGTGTTTGTGGTGCTGGAGTTGTTGGAAGTCATGGGGATGGTGGTGGTGTTATTGTTGGTGGTGATTGCTGTGCTGGAGCTGTTGGTGATGGTGATAATGGTGGTGTTACTGGAGTTGTAGCTGGTGTGAGCGCGGTTGGTGGTGATGATGGTGTTTTAACGTTGTTGTTATTGTTACTTGAGCCAAACTATATTTATTCTCAGACTTTCTTGTGTGTTTTGTTTCTTTGTTGTATTGTCATTGTTTTTGGTATATACCCAATGTAAATTAAACTACCTGCACACGCGTCCGCCTTCTGATATGATGTTCTCTGTCTGTGTCGTATTCCCGAGAACCTGCAAATCCCTCTGTCCTAAAGGTCATTCCTTCCATAAAAAGAATCAACACCTTTTGAGCTAATCCAATGATTTGTCTTAAAGCGTATTATTATTTAACTACAACTACAAATGATCTTTGTGGTTGCAGTATAACTAAAGGAAAGGTCTTTAGTTAAAAAAAGCAGACAGCAATACAATGCTGACCTTTGAAAAGACTTTGTTGATGTACACTAGAGGAATGTAAAGTTATTTTGTTCTCTTTTCATCCCCCCCGCTACATGCCTTTACCTTCTACACAGTCCTTGCACCAGGTTGCATCATTTCTTTGACTTTAAGTGATGCTCAAGTCTTCCTTTTGTACATTCTGTCTTACATTCTATGTCCTCCAATGTCACTCCAATGGCTTTTACTTTTAAATGGCTGCTACAAGGACTGCAATTAATTAAAGTGTATACACTAGTATGTGGACTACAAACTTAATCTCAGACATAAAACAAAAGCTTTCTGTGTAAGGAACATTGCGACATATACGAAACTCTTTCAGTTATGCTTAATTTCCTACTTAAACATGTTAATTTTGTGTGATGCCAGCTTCAACAAGGATTAGTATTATACCGAATGCCTAATGCCTGAGGTTTAAAAGAACCACAACATGGAACACCATTTAAGACATATATTGAATAATTGACAATGAATTCATAATATTGTTATCGACTAACTTAAAGTGATTTGTAAGTGTAGCAGAAGAATGCTTGGTCCGCTTATCTTTCAATCTGTGGAAAGGAGATTTTAGATGTCTCCATTCTACACATTTCAAAATGTCTTGTATTAGTTGAAAGAGGAACACTGAACCTCAACAGTAGTGTGACCGAGGCGTGTCCTGAGAGTCACATGGAATAAAGATTGACATGGCAGAGGTAGAGCTGCATCTTCCTGGAGACAGAACAGGAAAAGAACATCGTAATTAGAAATCAGAAGGCACATAAGTAAAAAAAAATAAGTAAAGAATGTATAATTTGCTGTCTGTCTGAAGAAAAGAAATAAGTAAATGGTGAAATGTAAATGAACAGAAGAGTAATCTAAATCGAATAAAGATTTGGTGTAACTACCCTTTGCCTGCAGAGCAGCATCAGCACATCATCTGTGGATGTAGGCTGCCTCAAACCCTTCTGTCTCTTCATGTAATCCCAGGCAGACTCGATAATATTAAGATTAGGGTTCTGTGGGGGGCCAAAACTCTTTCAGGAGTCCATGATGTTCTCTACACTGAAGATAGTTTAATGTCATTTGCTTTATGTTTGGGGTTGTTGTCCTGCTGCAGAAAAAATCTGGGGCCAATCAGACGCCTCACTGTTGGTATTGCATGATGGATAAGTATTTGCCTGTATTTCTCAGCATTGAGGACACCTTAAATCCTGACCAAATCACCTATTCCATTAGCAGAAATGCAGCCAAACTCGCAAGAAACCACCACCATGCTTCACTGTTGCCTGCAGACACTCATTATTGTATCAATCTCCAGCCCTTAAGCAAACAACTTGCCTCCTGATACAGCCAGATACTGTATTTCAGGTTTTGACTCCTCACTCTAGAGCACCTGCTGCCATTTTTCTACCCCCAGTTCCTATATTTTTTGTGCATGAGTCATTTAGTTTCGTTTCCATGTCGAAGGTATTGCTTATTGGATGCAAATCTTCAATTCTTGGCCTCTCCTTTCCTGACAGTACCTGGGTCCTATTGGTTTCTGCCAGTACTTTGCTGATGGCACTGCTGGACATCTTCCAATGTTAAAGGGAAGTAAGCTTGATATGTCTTTCATCTGCTGCATTAGGTTTTCTTAAACATCTTGAAACCTCAATCTGGTCTGAAATATGTGCCTGGCAGAGATCTTGCTGATGCAGTAGAACTACCTTTTGTCTTGTTGCTGTTCTTCGTCTTGCCATGGTGTATGACCTGTGACATAAAACTTAACCTTAGTAGCAGAGTTTGTCTGTTCCTCACTCCGCACTGAAGCCTCCTACACAGCTGTTTCTGTTTCACTTAATGACCGGGTTTTAACCTACATATGAAATTAAGGATCATTAGCACCTGCTTGGTTTTATTGGTTAATCATCTAAATCCCTGTGTACAAATTCTGCAAATGTCAGAGTTGAGGGTGGTCACACCAAATATTGATTTGATTTGGACTTGTAAATTGCTAAAAATAAATGATCACTTTTATTTTTAAAAGCAATCTTAGGGTTTTTTTTGGCACTTTTTTACCCAAATGCTTAAAACATTTGTGCTCTGTGTGTGTGTGTGTGTGTGTGTGTGTGTGTGTGTGTGTGTGTGTGTGTGTGTGTGTGTGTGTGTTTTCACACAGGAGTTTGTGTAAATTTACGGATTAAAGTCAATCTGGTTCCCTTATTGCTGTCAGCTCTATTGATAAAACTATAAAAAAAAAAAAAACAACTTTTCTTATCACAGGAAATATGATATGAAGACAATTCCAGCATTCTGGTCATGCCTTGATGGCCTGTCTGAGAGAAAGAAAGCGGTGATTAGATAACGGCGTGCTAAATTCAGAGCTTTAACTTCGTGCGATCAAATTCCTCCATCTCCGTGTTTCCAGTATCTGCTTCATGGAAAGTATCTGCTTCATGGAAACACTGAATTTGAGCTGCCGAAGACTGAACCGCTGATTCATTATTTGCAAACAGTTCCACCAGTATTTAAGAGGGTTGCATGTTGTGTGTGTGTGTGTGTGCGTGTGTGTGTGTGTGTGTGTGTGTGTGTGTGTGTGTGTGGGAGCAGTTTTCTGTCAGAAATGATCAAATCCGTCAGAAATGATCCCCTTATAACCAACATTGTTGAATTTCCATATGAACAGACCTGTAAAAGCGTGGGTTATAGCTGACCTCCCGCAGGCAACCGCCTCCTGCTGTCCTGAGCACAAAAACATTTCCAAATGATGACACACGCAAATGTGACTGCTGCCCTAAAGCCAGCACATGTTCACCAGACTTATATTTTACCTCAACACAAAAGCCAGCTCAGCTCCTGTCACATTTGCGCTAATCACAACTGAAAAACGCAGGAAGGAAAAAACACACAATCTTGGAAGCACCCTGTAGCAATGTCTTTTTTTAGTTCTATTCTTCAGCACCTCTTTGTTTTTCTACTTAATGTCTACAACCAGCTGCTATTTATTTTACAATGACAGTAACTTGTATGCTTTACACCAGAGGATTTCCCTGTGGCAATTTTTTCCTGCTTGCTTAAATCCACACATTGTAGTGTCCTAAATTACACAAAAATGAAGGGAAAATCCTGTGTTTGCTATAATAATAATAATAATAATAATAATAATAATAATAATAATAAAAATAATAATGCACTGTTTGGCAGATGCCCTTATCCAGAGCGACTAACATTTATCTCATTCATACAACTAAGCAGCTATGAGGTCAAGGGCCCTGAAACGGTGTCCTTTGGATCCAATGCCTTAACCCCTAAACTACCACCTCCACAAGGGAAATGTGATCATGAACAGAAAGACATACTAGACCCAAAGATTGAGGTTTTGTGCTATTTATACAAGAAGCTAGGCAAACTATCGTGATTTTGATTAAGGGGCTTAAACAAACATGTAGCATGAAGTGGCTGATGGGAAATGTAGTTTGAAAAGCTTTTTTTTCTGACACTGTAGTCTGATATCTAATCATGCCACAAATTAAGTTGTATGCATTGGAGTTATTCTGATTTTATAATCCAAAATGATGAATCCTGTATATAATGTAAGTTTAGTGTGTAATGTTGATGTCATGACAGGGTTTTGGTGAAGTTTCTTCAGAAGTTTTTATGAACTTCTGCTCTTTCATTGTTGGAAAATAGAGATGAATCAATTATCTGTAGCAGTCGATGCAGCTTATTGAAATGTGTGCTGTCTGAGAGCCTTAGTGAGAGAGCTGGAGGATGAGATGAAGTGTGTGGTGGAGAAGGTTATAGAACACACACACACACACACACACACACACACACACACACACACACACACACACACACACACACACACACACACTCTCTCCTCTTCACGCACTGTTCTTTGCTTGGTCGGCTTGGCGAATATGCATCTTCACCCTACGCGTTCGTTTACCACCCGAACCTTCGAATCGCCATCCAACAGCGGTAAGAGGCGGAAACCATGGCAACCACGTCAGTGTGGAGATTCCTCAGCTTCTTTTAATTCTAACTCAAATAAACCTTCTGTATTCACTGTTGTCAGGAGCGAACACGGATTTAAACAAAACTTAAAGCCCTTTTCTGATCGTTTTATTTAATATGAGGGTACTTCGTAATTATTGGCACCCTTCTTAAAAAAGTCTGTGAGATGAAAATGAATATTGTGTAACATTTTTATGGGTCTTTTTTTTTATTTAGAATTTGAATTTTGGAGTGTGCATAGGGAGATTTGTGCTCGTTCAGCCACAAGGGTGTTAGTAAAGTCTGGTACTGATGTAGATGAGATGAGGTGAGTCTGGTACTGATGTAGAGGAGGTGACCTGAGGTGCAGTCGGCATTCACATTCATCTCAAAGGTGTTCAACAGGCTTAACTTCAGAGCTCCATAGCAGACCAATCAAGATCTCAAGAATTTTCATTCCATTACATGTAAAGCAGATCTTCATGGAGCTGGCTTTATGCACAGAGACATTGTCATGCTGGAACAGGTTTGGGTCTCCTAGTTTAAGTGAAAGGAAAATTAATGCTACTGGATCCAAATTGTACAATTGTGTGTCTCCAACTTTGTGGTTACAGTTCAGAGAAGAACCACATAAAGCTGTAAATGCCAGGTGTCCCAATATCGGTGTCCATTTAATATAGCTGGCATTTAACAATAAAAACAAAAACAAAAACTGACCTGGATAGTTCATTTCTATTACAAAATAATATAAAGAGTTAAAATATGTGTCCCATGTTCTTGTCTAGTAATGAAGACATTTGCTGATAGTGGATAATGCTAATGTTAAAAGCTGTAGCTGTTTTCTTCTAAATCAGTCTGTGTGTTTGTGTGTGTTTGTGTGTGTGTGTGTGTTTGTGTTTTGAGGTCAAATGCTGTGTGGTGTGTAAATATGACCCATTTCGCAAGTGCAGGATGCTGAGTGGCAGTGACAGGGGTGGCATGACTCAGTCCACCCACAGATACATACACTCCTACGTTGCTTATCAGAGTGTGTAACGCATGACAACACACACTCATCACATTAAGCAAGGTGCACGAGGAGGCGTCGGGGTACGTGCTCGTGTGGGTGTGTATCTGTTTGTGAGCGAGTGATTATTCAGTTTAGATCAGATGATGATTATTGCCATTATCCCCCCCCCCCCCAACTAATGCGATTGTTTTTCCACCACATTGTCTTTTAATTATGTTCATTACATGTGAAGAGTAATAAAATGTGGCCTCGTATCTGGTGGAATAACGATGAAGTAGAACATGTCGAATTAGTATGAAGAAAGGCGAAGGCTTGGCAGAGTATTCCGTTTTTGAATCTCAGTTCGCCTCAGACACAAGCAGCAGAGGGCGCTATGAATTTCGAGGAGCTGAAAGAGTTTGTGTCCAAGCCGCAAAGGGTCAGTAGTGATTTTTCCTGCCCAAGATTTCCATGGTACAAGTCCTGGAGAGTCGGCAAGGGAGCACCAATGATTTTTTTCTGCTGTTTAACTGTTTGCTGCAGTCTGTTCCTGTCCTGTTTTGTTGCTGCTCCATACCAGATGGTGATGGATGTGCACAGGACTGATTCAACGACTGCAGTGTAGAACTGCATCAACAGCTCCTGTGGCAGACCACACTTCCTTAATTGGTGTAGAATCCTCTGCTGGGACTTTTTGAGAATGGAGTTTATATTAGACTCCCATTTCAGGTCTTGGGGAATGGTAGTGCCCAGAAACCTGAAGGTCTCCACGGATGACACAGGGCTGTCGGATATAGTGAGGGGTAGTAGTGTTAAGGGGTGTTTCCAAACTAGTCTAAACTAGGAGACTTATTCCAGCAAACGTGTTCCAGCAGGACAATGCCCCTGCGCACAAAGACAGCTCCATGAAGATATGCTTTACATATACATAACAAGATTTCCTGCTATAGAGCTTTGACCTCAAGCCTAGTGAACACGTCAAAAAATGAGCAAAAAAAAAAAAGACCCATAAAATAGTAAAAATATATAAATTTTTTTCTAATTTTAATATCCAGCTTGGACAAACAAATGTAAATTTAATATTTATAAATAAAAAAAACAAAGCTACTATTTAACCTTAATTACCTTAACAGTAAATTGGAACTAAATGTGGAATAGGATGTTCAATAAATATGTTATATATTGCACATATACATAATATACTAATGTAATATATTATTATATTTTTTATTTTTATTTTTTATTTATTATTATTTATATTTTATATATATATATGTATATAATAAATTATGATTTAATTATTTTATTAAAAGTAACTGTAACTGTATTAGAATTATTAATATTTAATAATAAAAAATAATTAATATAAGATAATAAAGAATCATTATTTTTATTATTATGATGTTAATTATATTATTTATTACTGTTTTTAGTAATTTGATTACCTTTAAAATTATTAATAAAAAAAATACTTATTTTTATAATTTTTTTACAAAATAAATACAATTATAACTGGATATCATTTTAATTTTGCCAAATGTCTGCTTTATGGAAAATAATAAACAATCTCTGGAGAACCTAAAAGAGTGCTCGATGGATACATTATATTTGTAAAAGTGTAAAAGCAGATTTTCTAATTAAAATTGAAATTAGAGATATGACTGAGAGATTCTTTAAATAAACGAGTAACACATTTCTTTTTTTTTGATGATACAGTAAGTACACGCTACAATTGGAAAGGAAGCTTTATCCATTATTTCATTATATGAGACATACGAGATGAGAGAACGAGAGAGTTTCAGTCGTCGCTGCTATCATCCCTCAGCATTAGGTGAGAGACAACGCGTTGGATTTGTCAGTCTGTCCTCACAAAAGAGTTTCATTTCGGTATGACAAAATAAACTGATGGTGGCGTCTTTCTCTCTCTCTCTCTCTCTTTCTCTCTCTCTCTCTCTTTCTCTTCATCCCTCTGTTTCTCTTTCACACACTTTCCAGATCCATCAGCAGATGCGAGGTTTAAAATAAAAAGGCTTTGCTGAGCTGTGGAGGAAGACAGTCACGATTACTGAAGTAGGAACAGCAAGGCGCTAAACGAGCTTAACTGTTCCCACAAGAAATGTTCTCTCAGTCACACACATTTCCACACACTACACACACTGTACATGCCTCTGCTAATCGAACATCTGTTTTTTTTCATTAGCATTGCTCACAGGTGTGCTGCCAGATGTCTTGTACTAGACAAGAGTGACTAGTGCTTTTTTTGTTTAGTTTTTTTGTTCAAATGTCTAAATGAGTGTCAATTAAGTTGAGTCACATCTTTTTAAATATGAAACAAACACCAATTATACAATCATACAAATAGATATTAGTGTTATCTATTATTTGGATGCAGGCTGAAACCTGAAGAAACAAAAAACTTGTAACTTTGTTATATAACTTTGTTTTAATCAAAATAGAATTTACAATGGAATCAAAGATATACACAAATGTTAGTCAATGTAACCAGTAACAGGTGTGAGTGATCAGTGACATGTGACCAACAAAGAACTGCAGAGGTCAGGTCAAGTCAGTCAAGTTTATTTCTATAGCGCTTTTCACAACAGACATTGTCTCAATGCAGCTTTACAGAAATCAACAGTTAAGGTGAACGGTGTGTATTTATCCCTGATGAGCAGACGTGGTGACTGTGGCGAAGAAAAAATCCCTTAGATGTTATGAGGAAGAAACCTTGAGAGGAACCAGACTCAACAGGGAAACCCATCCTCATTTGGGTGACATCAAGAGTGTGATTATAAATCTTTAAACAATACAGAACACTGTAGAATGAGAACTAACATGAGCACCGGAGTGTGAGATTATGAGTGATGTTCTTTCTACAGTCTTTTACAGTCATTTGTGGTTATAAAACTAGGAGCTACTGAGCAACTCATAAAATAGCTCAACGTTTGAGATCATCACAAATCCAACACCAGCTTCTCCATGCCAGAGCCTTTAAACACTCAAGGAGGTCCAATGTCCAAACTCCACATGAAGTGGGGGTCCATTTGGCACTGGTATGTCTCTAGATGGTTCAGGATGTTTAGAGGCATCTACTTCTTTCCACAAACCAGAGGCTGTTGGGTAATGTAGTTCCGACATAAAGCAGTGTTCCTATACACCAGAAGGCAGTATGAGTTATTCTGAATATTCCTAATAAAGTGCAAATGTGTGCAAGATTGTGTAACTGGTTGTGCAATATATACATGCAAAAGCAGACTGAGCTAATAACAGTTCCATATGGCCTGAGTGTGCACATGATTTGTTAAAAAAAAAAAAACACTGCTTCACTTAGAAATTCATGCCAATGTTAAAACAAATATATACTGTTTATCAGAAAATTATCTGAACAATCGATAAAAAAAATTTCCGAACCAACCTCATCTAATACATGGTACATTTGAGATGTTACGTTCGTACAGTTTCAACAAGTGCATTCTGGGAGAATCTGGATTCTAAAACAGAAAGAAAGAAAAAAAAATCCGCAGGCGTGGGTAAGGGAGGAAACTCTGACACTGATAACACACTAGCTTCCCCATAGATTATTCGCAGCCTGGCTGAAGAGCTAAATATATTTTTTCTTCAACACATGAGCAGGCAGCGTCCTCCCCACTCGCGTACTAATAAGCGTTTACTTCCTGATGTCTGAAGCCTGAAAGCGTTTCCTCACACTGCGGCTCTAGGAAAGAAAAAACAACAACAACGAAAAACACCCGAAGCTGAGTTAAAGTAACTGTCGGATGCTAACGACATTTGAATTGGGAAGAGATTGCGGGTGGACATCATCGTGCCAAGCTAATGTGCCAGTTAATGTGGTGAGATACGATGAATAGTGAGAAAGTGAGAGAGAGAAAGAGATGCTAATCTTATTTTATTAACTAGAAATTTGGTTTAATCAGCACACACACATGTAGCATCTATATGTCTAGTGGACATGCTGGTTTTAGGCACAGCATTAGCTTACTTCTCTTCAAAACACAAGGGATACAGAAGTGACACACACACACACACACACACACACACACACACACACACACACACACACACACACACACACACACACACACACACACATCATCCCAAGGATGACAAAATTCATAGATAGGGATGACAAAATTCAGAGCACTGTGCTGCTGCATTCAGTCTATTAATAACTGATCTCTGATTATTCAATATAGTAGGCAGTATTTTTGGAAGGAGTCTCCAGTGTCAGTCAGATATTCAGATTTATATCTTTAAGGGAGTCTTCAGGACATCGGAAACGACAAGACAAGACCACCATGACAATGCAACTGTGCACCACGCCAACTCCACGAAGATATTCTTGACATGGGATGAAGTTTTATCTCGAGTGGCCTGCTATAGAGCTCTGACCTCAACCCTACTGAACACCTCACCTGACTTTATTAAAACCCTCTACCGGAAAATCCAAAAATCTCCACAAGTACATTCTGAAATCTTGGTCCCCAGGAGAGCTTGTTATAAGAGCGAATGGGAACTCAACGTGGAATGCACATAGCAATCTTATGGTCAGGTGCCAACAAACGTTTGTCTTTATAGCATATGTGTAGATTGTAATCTAAAATAATCCTGAGAGGATTTAATTAGGGAGTGGATCCCGATGTGGTTTTTCACCACTGTTGCCTTTTCCACCTTGCGATTTGTGCATTCTGAGGTGATTTTTTTTTTTCTCACACGAAATAATCTTTCAGTTTGGCATTCCCTGAAGTCTTTGTTTTTTTTGCACCATTCTGTATAAACTCTAAAGACTCCTGTAAATTAAAATTCCAGATCATCACTACCAACATCCCTGCCACTGCAGATCATTGTCCTGGACCAGTATCTTCATGATTGTATGCATTGTATTGCTGTCACTTGACTGGCTGATTGGATAAGCGATTCTTAGAAAGTGACAAATCATTGTAAAGTGACAGATATTTCATACTACACTAAATACAACGTATAAAGCTTTTAAATTCATGTTGCCAGACAGACTATAACAGTGTACTCAGTGACTCATTGTTAATAATAATAGTCTTTTATGCATAATCAATAGTTCTCTCACATAACTCCATGCCTGCAGTGTTAAGATAACACTTCTTGGTGTCAAAGTCTCTGATGTACTAGTGTTTTTCATTTAGACAGAAAACTTACTGACCTGAATTGAGCTATGTGCAGAGCTGAAAGCTTTTCTAACATTTCTTTTTAAATATTATTATTATTTGTTTGTTTATGTTGTTGTTCCAGAGCTATGAATAGTTTTTCCTGTAGGTGGTTCTTTCTGTATAAAAGTATCTTTTTTGTTCATCGGCTCAAGTATCTCACTCGTTCGACAGCACAGGAAGTGCAGATCTATAGCCCACCCTGCACACGCCCACCCACACACACACACACACACACACACACACACACACACACACACACAAACATGGTTTCGATGCAAACCACAATGTTCCGAAAGACAGGAGGTCTTTTACTATAGTGATACACATCACAACTTTGCAGTTGGCTGAGCTGAAGCACACACAGGCCACACACACACACACACACACACACACATACACATACACAAACACACACATGAACACACACATGAACATACACATACAAAATGGATTTTCCGAAAAACACAATACAAGTTTGTAACGTGCTGATTCGCACTGCATTACCACACAAGATGCATTTAGATACAGATTCAGGTAACACGTTTTTTTGGGCAGGGGGGATTTCGTTTTATAGTCATTTGTAACTTTCGGATCGATGAAAAGAAGCTAAGAACTCGTCGGTTGTACAGGAAGAGCTAGCCATAGCATTAAACCACCATCGTATTTTTTACCCATAGATTACTACTACTCATACTAATAATAATAATAATAATAATAATAAAAATAATAATAATAGTAATTCTTCTAACTTTGATGAGTACATTTTGTTAAACAAAACAATCCCATAATTTCTTTCTTATATCATTATTTATTTGTTAGATTATTAAGATGAGATAAAAAGTAAAAAGTAGACAAATTGAGGTAAAAACCTTTGCCCAGGAGTGTGTGTGTGTGTGTGTGTGTGTGTGTGTGTGTGTGTGTGTGTGTGTGTGTGTGTGTGTGTGTGTGTACGCAGTGTAAATAAATATACACAAATTTCTATCCACACAGAATCCAGTTCAAACGCTAATGTTTATTTAAGGCACAAAACATACACACACACACACACACACACACACACACACACACACACACACACACACACACACACACACACACACACACACACAGGCTCTCGGTGGATGCCCCCTCGGGTCTGTCATGTATTAGAGCAGTCTCAGTAGCCCACACAGATGGAGAGGAGAGAAGAGAGCAGGATGAGAGAGGAGAGTGAGATTAGAGGACAAAGGATGAGTGTGTGTGTGTGTGTGTGTGTGTGTGTGTGTGTGTGTGTGTGTGTGTGTGTTCGCGCTGTGAATGAGGATGCTCTCTGTTTCCTGTCTGTACTGTTATTCAGTTCCTCCTCCACAGTCCTCTCTGTTCTCTTACTGTAATGAACAACAGACTGTGCTTAGATTTGTGTGTGTGTGTGTGTGTGTGTGTGTGTGTGTGTGTGTGTGTGTGTGTGTATCAGTAGGCATGCCTGCAGGCAGTAACTGCATGTCCAACCTCTTAGGCTGTCTTAGCCATCAGGAGGTTTAAAGAAACGTTGTCTATGAACTTTCTCATGGCACAGGGCGTTAATTAGAGGTAATGTGTCTCCGAGAAAATTGGAGGTGTAATGAACCATAAAGCCCTGGTATCCTGTATGGAGGCAATTACCGACATCCTTTCACGCTACACCATTGTGTCCTTGCTCTCCAGCTGGTGCTGTGATTTATTCGATGGTCTCATCATTATTACATGATTGTAATAAGATTGGATTATCCTGTCATCATTTTTGCATTGCACTTACTGGCAATGAATAGATAAATGATTCATTCCAATTTACCCAGAACATTGTGTTCAGCTGTAGATGTGCTGCTCTTGCAGTCACAGTAAACATTCTTTGAAATTATGATCATTTTTTACACTAAGTTTACTCTACAAAAAGCAACTTGTGGAGACAGTCAGGTGTTGTTTTAGTCTGTAAGGAGTCATTCAAGAGTCAGTCAGGAGTTGTTCATGAGTTGGTTTTGAGTCATTTAAGAGTCAGTCAGGAATTGTTCCAAAGTGGGTTTGGAGTCATTCTGGTGTCCGTCATGAGTTGTTCTAGAGTTAGTTAGGAGTCATTCTGGTGTCCGTCAGGAGTTGTTCTAGAGTCATTTCAGAGTCAGTCTGGAGTTGTTCTAGAGTCAGTTAGGAATCATTCTAAGTCAGTTGGAAATTATTCCAGGGTTGTTTAGGAGTCATTCTAAATTAGTAAGGAGTTTTTTGCATAATCAGTTTGAGAATCATTCAAGTGATCAGTCCAGACTTAAAAAGGAGTCGTTCTGAAGTGAATCATTCAGTCAGGAGTCAGTCCAGAGTTGTTTAGAACATTAAAGAAATCATTTCAGAGACATGCAGCTGTTAGTCTATAGTTATTTAAGACAAAATATAGAAAATATTTTCAGATACATTTTTATATAAGTATCCTCTTTATTTTATTTTATTTTATAATTTTATTTTATTTATTTTATTTTTGTTTGTGCTGCTGTTGTTGTTGTCTGTGTTATTTCACCTTCGTACTTTATTAAAATGTTCCTCCAATTACAGCGGAGCTGGACTCAGAGCATGCTCAGAAGGTCCCAGAGGCGGACTCAGGACAGCAGCAGGTGAAGTTAAAAGAAAGGCAGAAGTTCTTCGAGGAGGCATTTCAGCAGGACATGGAGCATTACCTGTCCACCAGCTACCTGCAGATCGCCGAAAGAAGAGGTGAATGAACTTATAGAGGGAATGCAGTGAATCCACACACATAACAATTACATTATAGTGTACTTGTGATGCAGAAAGTACAGACGTCAGAGTCCGTTACAACTAACTGCGTTTATTAACTTCAAATAAAAAAATCAAGCTCAAGCAATGACATCATTTTCAACTTATCCAAATTCCCTTATATACCACATTTCACTCAGCGTGTCATTCAGGTGTCAGACCAGAGTCTTTCAGGAATCAGTCAAGAGTCATTCAGGAATTAGAATGAAAATATTTAGGAGTCAGTGCAGGATCATTCAGGAGTCAGTATGGAGTCATTCATGAATCAGTGCAGGATCATTTGGGAATCAGTAGGGATTCATAAAGGAGTCAGTGCAGGATTGTTCATGAGTCATTGTGAAATCATGTAGGAATCAACCCTGAGTAATTAAGGTCTAATGTCAAGAGTCTTTCAGAAATCAGCCCAGATTTTGTTCAGGAATCAGAATGGAAATGGAGTCATTTAGGAGTCAGTATGGAGTCTTTCAATAGTAAATCCAATGTTTTTTAAGAGTCAGTCTGGAGTCCTTCTGAAGTCCATCTATAGTCACTAAGAAGTCAACAAGGAGTCAGACAGGAGTCGTTTATGGTCATGAGTCATTCATTGCTTCAGTTCAGCGTTGTTAAGCAGTCAATCAGGAGTCATGAGTTGGTCAGACGTGGGTATTTGGAATTGTTTAAGAATCAATTTCGGAGTTATTCAGGAGTCTGTCAGGAGTTATTTTGAACTTGGTCAGGAGTCATACAGGGATTCAGTCCGGAGTCATCCAGCAGTTGGTCAGCAGTCATCCAGTGACCCAATGTTTGATCTTTACTTATTAAAATGTTATTGTTACTAAGATTAGAGATTAGACTTTTCCCAGTATAGATCTGAAATGAACAAAGAAATTGAGAAATGCTCAAAAATTGTTCAAACAATTTATATCGTATCTAACAAAAAAAGAGAAAAAACCCTGATTAGGTCTAACAAGCACAGTAAACACGTCACATAGATATGCATATGATCACATAGTGTCTTTGCTTTGTTTAATTGCTCATTTCGAGTCACACTGGAATTTGAGCGCAACCAGTAATTCTTTATTTCCAAATATAATGGCCACGCTGCACTCTTTTGTTGTTCTGTGGCAATACTAGTGATTAAGCTATAATAAAACTGCAGGGTATTGACTGGCAGCGTACACAATACTGACTTCAAAATGAATATATTCAACAATGACTTATTTGTTATTGCCCTCACTGCTGTTGTCATTAACTCCCATGTATCAGTAAAGAATATTAGACTCGTGTTTGTGCATTTACAATATATTCCTGATGAAACGACGCTTCTCAGTGGTGTACCCAGGCGTTTTATATTACAATATTACAAGAAGATTGCTCTTCACAGAGTGCTTTTGAAAGCTCTTAGCTGCCATTACTGAGAATTAGTTTTGCCTGGAGCTTGGCACGCAAGTCAATAAGATGCACAAGTTTTTTTTCTAGCCCTGCCTCGAGTGTCATTTCCTTGTCCCTTGTGCACTTTCCCTCCCCTCTCCAAATGTGTATAAGAGAGCAGCTGAACAGGTCAGTGCTGGAACACAAGGCATGGTGTACAGTGAGTCCACTAGAAACGGGATAAAAAACTTATACACAAAACTGAATCCGGTATGAGTCCGGAGACTCGTTATGACCTACTAACTGATTATTACTAACAGTTTATTAGGCCAGAATACTGAGTTAATTAGTCGTTGTAAAAAGTTGTTTCTTTGTCGAATGAGTTTGTGCATTATAGTAAACAGGTAGCAAGGTAATGAGATGATATTCTAATAATGTGAGTTGCTCAGTCAAAATAATCAGGCAAAATATTGTTACTATGTAACAATAAACAAATCAATTTGTCTTGAAGAAATAAATTACTGAGACAAATTAATAAGAAAAAGAGGAAGACCAAGGAGGAGGTTTATGGATGTGGTGAAGGAAGACATGCAGGTAGTTGGGTTGAAAGAGGCAGATGTAGAGAACAGAGGGGTATGGAGACGGATGATCTGCTTTGGCGCCCCCTATTGGGAGAAACCGAAAGAAGAAGAAGAAGATACCATAGTCAAAAGTATAATAATAATAATAATAATAATAATAATAATAATAATAATAATAATAATAATAATAATAATAATGATAAGATACTAAACTGAATATGATGGTAACCATATAACGTAATAAACAAAGTCAAAATAATGAGATAATATCCTGTAATGATAGGATACCAACTCAAATTAAAAAGATATCTTATTATCTTAGAAATAGCGAGATACAACTCAAAATAATGATACAATATTGTGAGATAATGAGATACTAAGTTAAATATGATACTAACTCAAAATAATGAGATACTAACTCAAAATAATGAGATTATATCTTGAAATAATGAGATACTAAGTTATGATACGAACTCAAAATAATATGATATCCTGAAATAATGCAAAATATTAAAAACAGCCATGTTTTTATTCACATTTTCTAGCTATGAATCCTCACAGCTTTATTTCCCAGTCTTGAGGAAGTCGGGAGGAAATCATGTCTCAATGCGTCTGAAGCTTCTGAAAGCCTGTAGAACGTCATGCCTTTTAGTTGAAGCACCTGCAGCTGCTCTTTAAACCGAAATACCTTGCAGTGAAGAAGACGGGCATGCGTGTAAACCAAGCTAACACGTCCCTTCTCTCTTTCTCTCCACTGTCCTTCCCTTCCTTCATCCCGCTGCCCTGATTTAACTCATCCCTGAGGTATGCAGCTCTGTGCTGTCCCTACCGCCGCCTCCGTCTCTCTCTCTCTCTCTTTCTCTCTCTCTCTCTCTCTCTCTCTCTCTCTCTCTCAAACACACACACACACACACACACACACACACATGATGGTCATCCCTCTGCATGCATGTGATGTAACTCTACTAACAGCATGTATTCGTATTCAATGTGACAGTGTGGAAATGTTGACACACATAATGTATATCAGTGCTGTTTTTTCTGTATTTTATACTGTATTATCACACACACACACACACACACACACACACACACACACACACACACACACACACCGTAAATTCACTTTAATGCACTTTTATTTGTTTTTAGCCACGAAGCAACTTCACAAAAATGAGAAAATTATTGTATAAAATTAGACATTTTAAATTCCTGAATCTGTTCCTCTAACTTTATCCCTTTAAATGAATCCCTCATAAATTATATGGAGAGAAAGAGAGAGAGAGAGAGAGAGAGAGAGAGAGAGAGAGAGAGAGACAGAGAAAGAGAGAGAGAAGGAGAGAGAGAGAGAGAGAGAGAGAGAGAGAGAAGGAGAGAGAGAGAGAGAGAGAGAGAGAGAGAGAGAGAGAGAGAGAGAAAGAAGAGAGAGTTTGACATGCTTTGGCAATACAAAAGTCCATTTATTTGTCTTGTTAATAAAGCACCTGAAAATCTGAGAGAGAGAGAGAGAGAGAGAGAGAGAGAGAGAGAGAGAGAGAGAGAGAGAGAGAGAGAGAGAGAGAAGGAGAAAGAGAGAGAAAAAGACCAGGCAGTTTCTAATAGTTTTTTCAGTGGCTGGTTTTTAGAGTCTCTCTCTCTCTCTCTCTCTGCCTCTCTGCTTCGTCCTATCTCTCTCTCTCTCTCTCTCTCTCTCTCTCTCTCTCTGCTTCTTTCTCGGGGAAACGAAATTCTATTACATCTATAATAGAACACAAGTAATGAAATCATAGTTTAGCACTAAAAGTACATTGAATTGATCACATTGAAGGTACCAAGATTTAAAATGTGAAAAACCCACTTTCACACGTTTCCTGTGAGTCTGAGCAGGGGTCATTATTAACAGTGATAAAACCACATCTAAAAACAGACATCTTTATATTCAGATACATCTCATTAATGACTGAACAGGTCGTAAAATTGCCACTCGCGTTCACTTTTGGAAATGTCACATTAGTTTGATTAGAAAATTCTAAATTGTAAATGATATACGCCATCTAGTGGTGAAAGATGGTGTATCAGCATGGACATCCATAATACACTATAACTATAATGACTTTATTTACTTTACATACTGTGCTGCAAAACTCAATCACTGCAATAAAAACGCAAGGGTTACTTCGCAACAAATAATTTTTGGAGAACGCTTCCTTGTAGACGTATATTCCTGATGGAGTTATGAGGGAAGAAAAAGTAATATTTCCCCTTTAATGTGGTTTGCAGAGCCAATAGGAAGCATGTCTTCCATGGAGGTAAATGTGGACATGCTTGAGCAGATGGACTTGATGGACATGTCTGACCATGAAGCATTGGACGTCTTCCTCAACTCAGGTGCAGAGGACAACAGTGTGGCTTCTCCTATACTGGGTACTGGGTATACACACTTACACACATATACGAATTTCATTTACTTTACACGTGTTGTGACACCTGACACTTTTTTTTCCCAAGTATTTCTTATATAATATTATCTCTATAAGTAGCTATAGAGCTCTGACCCCAACCCTACTGAACACCTTTGGGATGAATTTAAACACTGCACCTCAGGCCTCCTTATATCACCTACATCACTACCTTTATGTCTGAATGAGCACAAATCTTCACAGGCACAATCCAAAATCTAGTTGAACATCTTCCTAGAAGAGTTCAAGCAAATAGGGACTAAATGTGGAATGAGATGTCCAAAAAGCAAATACTAATCTGATGTTCAGGTGAAAGTAATTGTAAATGTAATTCACCGGTGAATCCTTAACGTTTGACTTGAGAAATAAAAGGCTGGTTTATGTAGTAAACAAGAAAAAAGTAAGAACAAGTTTATGTTAATTATTGTAATGTGTTTCATGAACAATAGGGGGCTCCAAAAACAGCTTTTTAATTAGTCCCAAATACATTACAGGATTACCATGGAAAAAAACAAGGCCTCCAGAGAGTGACTTGAGTATTTTCCTTCTAGATGTTCTTGTCATCTTGTTTGGTGTGTGTGTGTATGTGTGTGTGTGTGTGTGTGTGTGTGTGTGTGTGTGTTAGAACCCGACGTGGAGTCGTTCGGAACCGAAATTAGGCTCCAGGTCCCGACGCAGGCTGAGCTGAGGCACAAACTCGCCTCGCTTTCATCCACCTGCACCGACTCAGCCAGCCAGGACACCCAGGAAGAGGAAGGTGACGATGAATTTGAGAGAGGTGGAGTCAGGCACGAGAGGGAGAAGATCCATGCTGATGTACAAGCAGGACAGGAGAATTCCTCCAAGAACTCTGTAAATCGTGACTCTTCTACATAGAGTACAGGGTTTTTCCAAACGGTTCACTCCACCCCCAGTGTGTGTATGTGTGAAAATATAAAGTGTTGTGTGTGTGTGTAAATGGTATTTTATGATCTCATGAGGTTTTGTATAGAAATCCCCTGGTACATACCATTTATCTGATCCTCTTATTATACCAAATCCCAGTTATACTCGGTTTATAGAAAGCTACGATCACTAGCGCTGTCGGTCTGATTTTCCTGAGTGTTCATTATTAAAAAAGGAAGAAAAAAAACAATCTACTGGAACTGGTGTGACCTCGTGTCTTGTCCATGAAGTCGCAGGAACTTGCCATAGATGCTAGAATATGCATGTAAAGCACAGAAATGCACCTTCAGTTATAGTGGTGTGAAAATTGAAAGGTTTTCCCACAAATTTTAGGTTTCAGGATTTACAGAATTAAAACTATATACGTACCTGCAACCGATATGGAAAAAAAAAAGCCTTATTTGTCACAAACACCAACCAGGCACATCATGACATTATGACTGATGAAATGAATAACAATGATGTCCTCAAAGTTGACGTGTTAGAAGCAGGAAAAATGGGCGAGTGTAAGGATTTGAATGAGTTTGACAAATTGTGACGTCTAGACGACTGGGTCAGAGCATCTCCAAAACTGCAGCTCTTGTGGGATGTTCTGGTCTGCAGTGGTCAGAATCTATGAAAAGTGCTTCAAGGAAGGAACAGTGGTGAACCGGCGACAGGGTCGTGCTCGTCCGAGGCTCATTAATGCACGTGGAGAGCGAAGGCTGGTCCGTGTGGTCCGATCCAACAGACGAGCTCCTCTAGCTCAAACTCCTGAAGAAGTTCATGCTGTTGCTGCTCGAGGGGTCACGAGTGTTTTAGCAGCAAAAGGGGGACCAACATTATTACACTTAAAGGTATTTTAGGTTGCAGGAAGAACCGTGCTCAAGCACCTCTATTGGTCAGTTAGGGTATTGCATCCCTAATATTCTGTTCAGTTTAAGGGAAGTGATTTGCAATTGTTAAGATTTTGGACTTCTGATCAGAAGGTCATGAGTTCAAATCCCAGCAGCACCATGCTGCCACTTCTGGGCCCCTCAACTGCTCAGTTGTTTAAATGAGATACATGTAAGTCTCTGTGGATGAGGATGTCTGCCAAATACAAGGAAATTTGAATGTCAATGTAACCCAGGTGGCCATAACTGTTCCCCACCACTACCACAACACTCACCAATTCTTCCCCAAGCTTGAACAATACAAATAAATAATGTCCAATGATTCAATTATTAATTAAAGAGCGCAAAGTTCATTCATGAATGCTCAATGAACAAGGAGTTTAATTAAGGTATGATGGGTGAAGGTTGGAGTAGATCTCAAATGGTTTGCACAGAACATGGACCTCCTCAACACCACTGAACGCCACTGGGATGAACTGAAACACAGACCAAACCCCAGACTATTTCATTTAAAATGATATACAGGTTTATATAATAGCAAATGATTTATTCAAAATGACAAAGTTCATTCATGAAAACTGAGGTACAAATTGGGAAGCCCTTCAACTATGACTCTTAGTAAAGATCGTATCTAAAACATTCCACAGACAAACTGAAAAGGCTACAAATTGTCAATAAGTTTTTATTAAACCTTGAGTACAAACTTGAAAAGTAAAAAAAAAAAAAAAAAAAAAAAAGAGAAAAACAATAGAACAAACATGAAATCTTTCCGTGTGTGTGGAAAAGCTGAGATGCAGTGCGAATAAATTAACTTTGCCAGACGCTGAGCAAATCTTTCATACAACCTATCAGGAAAAAAAATAAAAACCCCGAAAAAATTGCAAAAATACATAGTAAGGCCATAAAAACTTGACAACTCAACACAGTTTATAATTCCTGTTAAAAACAAAACCAAAGGAAAACCTGAATTGGTTTTTTTTAATTAAATAATCCTAAAACAGTTCAGTCTTCTGGAAAGGAGGACAACCATCAAACTAGATTATAGGGTTGTTGTTTTTTTTCCTTTTTTTTTTTCCTTGACAGTCACCACTGGCAAGCTCAGTGCAACATGAGTAGCTACTACATTGTTGAATTTTCAGAAATGAAAATGTAAAAAAACTTTTTTTTTTTTTAAACGATGTTTTTTTCTCCCTTTTCTTAAAAAAAGTAAAGCTTCAAAAAAAAAAAAAAAAAAGAAAAAAAGAAAAAAAGAAAAAGTAACCTGGAAACAGGTGGGAGGGGCATCGCTACTCCATATCTTATTTTTTTTTTTTTTTTATCAGTGATATAAGCAGCACTTCAGATTTTGTCCACAATGCCAGAGGAACCCTGTAGGTGTCTCTCTCACGACCGACCAACGAGCGCACACGTTCTCGGGTCGAATGAAGAAACTGAAAAAAGTAAGGCTGTTTCTTCATCATGTGTTTTTTCATCTGGTTTCCTCTTCCTGGCACCTCGACGCAGAGGCTCAAGTATTTAAACAGACATTTACAAGATTATGTACAAAAAAAACGAGTTGTCGATGGGTTTTTTTGCGAAATCGAATATTAAAAAAAATGAAGTAGGAAAGAAAAAAAAGAGAACAAAACTATTTCACATTATACCCCCTCAGCCTAGCGGCTCTAAATTAAAATCATTCGAAATGAATTGGGGAAAACAACCAATAAAATGACTACTAATAATAATTACAATAATAAAACAATGAATAAAATTAATGTTAACTGGTACAGATGAATTAAACAGGAAGTGTGGAATGTTAACACGATTGCACATGTCGAAGCTGAAAGCCTCCGAAAGCAGATAGCACTCGTTTTCGTTTGAACCTTTTTGTGAATTGATGCGAAAAATGAAATAATAATAATAATAACAATAACAATAACAATAAAAATCAAATCGAATAAAACAGCACCAAAGAATCAGACTAAGCTCCTTTAGCTGAAGATCTGAAGATCAGGCACAGTTAAAGGGGGAGTCGCTAATGTCAGCGCAGGAGCTCGTCATGACCGTCTCGTCTCACCCAGTCCCAGTTCAAAGCGTCCGATATTTCAAATTAAAAACAAACAAAAAAATCCCGCTTTCAAGTGTTACCTCGTCTTAGCAACTAATTCAAAGAGGTCAAATGTGTTCATTTATTAATAAAAAAAACTAAAAATTGGAGCAGTCCAGGTCGGCCGAACGCCACCGTGTCTCTGGAATCGTGACACAAAGTAGACAAAAAGAAAGAAAAACAGGAGCACCAACATGTCTCGATTCACAGTTCAGGCTGAGTGTGTGTATGCAGTCGACAGGGCCAAGGATGAGGGAGGACAAAAAAATGACAAAAAAAAAACAAGGGTCCGGAAGAGAGGACGACAATGGTCTCACTTTTTTAACCGGACCAGAGAGCATGCTGCTTAATGCTAACAAAAAAAAGAATCCAAAAGGAACAAAAAACCTTCTTTCGCTCTAGTGCAAAAAAGGCAGCTCGCTCGCTCACATGCAGCAAGTGTCGCCGTACTGTAGGAGGCAGAAGCTCTGCGATTCAGAGATCCGCGTGACTGAGAGAAAGAGAGGTGTGATTGGGATAAAGCAGATCTCAGAAGTTTAGAGCAGAGTCGATCTCTCTCTTTTATGAGATGGCCATCGTGGTGTTTTTGCCCATTTGGGTAAGAGTCAGCTCTAAGGAGGCGCTCTTCCTCGGGCGACGCTTGTTCGGGGTTTTGTTCGGACTGGAGCTGTTGCAGCTTTGTGATGAGCTCTTCGTGGCTTTGCAGCACACCAGATTCACCAAACTGTTGATCTGCTCCTGCAACGGAAGAGGACAAGAAACACAGGAAGTCATCATCATATATGTATAAATCAAAAAAAAATCAAGCAGAACATTATAGACAACCCTAATAATGTGTCAGTCCCCCTTTTCCTGCCAAAACAATCGTGACCCCTCGAGCATTAACAGCATGAACCTCTTCAGCAGTTTGAGCTAAAAGAGCTTGGTCTGTTGGATCGGAGCACATGGACCAGCCTTTGCTCCCCACGTGCTTCCATGCTCGTTACCATCACCACACACACACAGTAATGTACAGCAGTAAAGGCAGAGGTTAACCAAAAGTGCCAATACTTTTTCTCCTTAGTGAGGGAAAAAAAAAGAGAGACACAATGCAGAGTCAGAAGGTCACATCTGAGCCACATCTGCATTAGAGGATTAGTCAAGGATGTATGTTTCCTTAAACCACACACAAAATAAACATTATTTTTTTGTTTTGTATATTTACTCATCCAACGGGTAACCAAATTCTGAATTTAAAAGAAGCACACAGCTGGATGATCTCAGAAGCTGTTGTGAAAAAAAAAAACCCTGAGCGAGCACGAAGGGCACCACTACTGCGATTATCAGCAAATGAGTCTCAGTGCTGCCCCCTGCAGGCTCTTTTTTATTTAGGAGACTGATGAGCTTTACCTCGTCGTAGCGGTACATCATCTTCAGTCCACGGCAGGATTTGTTTCTCTCCACGTAGCGCAGCGCACACTCCAGACAGAACACCACATTCTCGTTCTCCTGCACCACCTGAAACACACGCAACGTTCAGTACTCAGTTCTTTCTGTACACTGGTTTGTGGACACCTGAGCATACGTGCTTTTTGAACACCCCGTTTCACCCGCTTGCTGTTATAATAACCTCCGCTCTTCTGGGAAGATGTGCCACTAGATTGTGTGTGACGTCGGCCAACTGGTAACTGAACGCAAAATGTTTCGAAACATTCATCCCGGAAAAACTATCATTACTGATACTTTCCTGTATCGTTACTGACAATGGGGCCAATATTGTTCCATACGAGGGCCCAAATGGTAAATAACCTGGTTTCACCTTAACCTGAATGTGGCATTGAATTATTTACTTCAAAAGGAAAAGGCAAGATCTGAAATTGCTTTCGGAATGTGCTTTTCGAATATATCCTATATATTATTGTAATATCCTTATATACTACGGAAAATAATGAAAACTCAAATATGCGAGTTCTTCTGGGCGCTGTGCTGCAGGTGTCGGTTAGGTGGTGATGATGATGATGATGATGATGTGAACTGTAGGCTATAGCTGGTCAATAGCCGTCTACGCTGTTACTCGTTAATGGCCATTATAGAACGAACACATTTATATAAATTCTGAAATGCCCTCACAGAAGCTTCTAGAACATGACTGGACTTCCTGACCAATCAGAATTCAACAGCGATGTCGTATATTAAGCAAATAATAATACTGAATTATCTGCCATTCAAAAAACACCATTTGGGTGCATCTCTGGATTCACCTCACCACCGCATTGTTTTTCATCATTTTATATATGAATCTAAATGGGTTTTTTTTTTATTCCAACTGGAATAAAGGAAATGAAACTGCAGTCTTACCATAGACAGGTAACAGAGGTGTTGGCACATCTGGCAGCGTCTCTCGGACGACTCGAGAGCTGGCCATTTGCGTGCTTTCTTCCTGTTGTCTGTATGGCCATTGTCATGAGTGCCATATCGGGCAGAGGAGAGCAGACCAGCCTCGTAGAGATCCTGCCTCTGCTTCATCTCTATGTTCCTGCACACACACACACACACACACACACACACACACACACACACACACACACACACACACACACACACACACACACACACACACACAATCCAATTATTCACAAGTATAAAACAGACAAACAGGAAGTCTATATAAGCTTGTGGTCTCCAGATTTGCACTTTAATCTTTTCAATCAAAAAACTTCTTTCCTGCTATCATCCATCTCCTTTATCATTTTTCAGTAAAACACTGAAGCGATTCCATCCACCAGTGAACCCCCTGACCAATAAGGTACTGACCTGAGATCTTTGAGAAGAGAGGAGATTGCACTTAGCAGAAGTGCATTCTCTCGTTTGGCCTCGGCCGTAGCGATCTGGTACAGCAGTTTCTCCATGGAGAAAGGCTTAGCGATGCGCCTGCATTTCAAATCCTGACCCAGGAGGACAAAAATAAATAAAAACAAGTTAAAAACAGGGGCAGAAAGTTAAAGCAGCAGGCAGGTATAACTGTAGTAACTGCATCAGTCCAGCAGGTGGCAGCAGAGGGCAGCGAGACGAGTCTTACCTTGGCAGCCTCGTAGCCCAGGTTCATCCACTGCGGCGTGGCGAAGTGCACCGTCTCCGACACGCTGTAGCCGCAACACACTCTGGAGACGAACGTGCCGGGAAAAACCACCACGAACTGTCCGCTCTGCTGCACCGTACGGTGCACTTTAATCCCCTCACGACTCAGAACCTCGGGAGAGATCTTACACACACATCCAAGAATATTGATTATCAATATTGATTAATTGATCATCTAAATTCCTGTATATTTATAGAATGTGTTGTCAGTTATGGGTTTGTTTGGATCATCAGCCTCCTCACTTCAACATCAGCACCTGACTTTACTACCCTCGTGGCTGAATCAGCACAAATTTCCAAAGCACGAACAAAAAGAACAAATATTGCGATTGGCTGTGGTTTATTGGTGCGTTACTGTTTGACAAAATACGAACAAATAATATTTATCTATAAATAAGTAACTATGAAAAGTGCTTTATTTATTTCTACAATATAATCGGTATTATCAGTATAACGGTATAAAAAAAGGTTTATCTATACACACACACACGCGCACACACGCGCACACACGCACACGGCACTACAATATTCTGTTGGTTACATTTTACCTGTAATGCATTTATTTACTTTTTATTCATCATTATTCAGTGGTATTATTGTTGTATTTGGCATTATATTATTATTTATTAATGAATTAATACTGTCCATCAACACTGCACTTGGTATAATGTGGAAATTAGATCGGGTGTGTGTATTTCATGCATGTGGCATTTGTGCGCGTGTGTAAATGTGTGTGTGTGTGTGTGTGTACGATTCTCTCACCATTATGTTCTTCTCCAGCATCTCGAGTCCCGGTGTGCCGTTGGCCTGCAGCAGCGTGTGCACCACTTTATCAAGCTTAGCCTTCTCCTCAGCAGGGATCGAATACCTGCACAGCACAGCAAGAAACCCTACGTTAGCTTTGTGTGTGTGTGTGTGTGTGTGTGTGTGTGTGTGTGTGTGTGTGTGTGTGTGCGCGCAAGTGTCACTAGAGAAAAAGAGCACTCCATGCCAGCTGTGTGCTACCATAGCAACTAGCTTTTTAAAAAAATTTTTTTTATTTGATGAGTCAGTTCACACGTGTGCACGTGCACACACGCGCACAGTCTCACAGGAGCAACACTTGCTGTGATCAGTTATGCCTCGATGCCGAGTCCTGTCTCCTCTCGCCTTTTTCGGCCAGGCTCTCTCTCTCTCTCTCTCTCTCTCTCTCTCTCTCTCTCTCTCTCTCTCTCTCTTTCAGCTGTATTTCTAAATCCGTACACAGAATCTAGAAACCCATGTCGAATGTAACGAACGTTGTAGTTACATTTATCGGATGTATGAAAAGTCAATGACAAAGTTTCTCATAAATAACCGAATGAAAAATTAGCATATAGTTTGTGTTACTAAGACATTAATATGAATAAAATTAACTATAAATTTCCAAATACGTTATGGATTTCTGGCACTTCGGGCAATTACTCATACATATTTCTAATATTTATTGTATATATACACTATTATATATGTATAAAAAACAAATATATAATCACTGATAGCACTGATTTTTACAAACGAGACCGTATGCTGCATGGAGAGCGCTATATTACATTTGCATATTTGCATATGTATGAGATATTTATTTAATTCAGCACGTTATCATGATTCAGTACTGTTTTTTTTTTTTTTTTACAATAAAGTTCAGTACTATGTTATATGGAATGTTTGTTTTTGTAAGTGTAAGCTGTGTGTGTACTGGTGTCAAATCCCACTTTCTGGACTAACGATTGAAAACATTTTTGTCTTTATTTATTTATTTTTTAAGTGCTCTGATTTCTAAAAAATAAATAAATAAATAAATGTATTAGCGAAAGTGAAGCGCTTTTTAAAAGCTCCTATGCTTTATATAAAAAAGTACAAACTGTCTCTTTAATTGCCCTCAGAATCACAAACTCCTCTCTGATGTGATATTAAAGTCAGGCACTTACCAAATGCAGTCAGCACCAGTGTGTAAGTAATCGATGTATGGAAGGCGGTTTTGGTCTCGTGACCAGCATGAGGTAGAAAAGACCATGCCAATGTTCAGCCAGGGAACAGTCACCCCTGTACAGAGATAGAGAGAGAGAAAGAAGGAGAGAGAGAAAGAGAGAGAGTAAATGAATAGAAAACACACACTCGTAGTTCTGAGACTTGCAGCAGATAGATGGAGACTCACCGGGCACGGCACCGAGGTGGCGCAGGATGGAGCCGGAGTTGTGAGGGAGGACAGTGAGGTTCCATCCGTGTCTACATAAACAGAGGAAAAAAATCATAAGAGTCAGGAAACGTACTAATGCAGGACGGAGTCTCTCTGTCTCACTCTCTTTCTGTTCCTCTCCCTTTCTCTTAACATCAGTGTTTCTATCTTTCCATCTATCTTTCCATCTATCTTTCCATCTATCTATCTATCTATCTATCTATCTATCTATCTATCTATCTATCTATCTATCTATCTATCTATCTATCTATCTGCGAATCTCTTTCAATTTGTCTATTTCTCTGTCTCTCTCCTTTCGTCTTTTTTTTGTTTCTCACTCGTGTTGCCTGTTACATTGTGTCTGTCTGTCTCGTTTTACTTGTTTCTCTTTGTGTCTCTCTCTCTCTCTCTCTCTCTCTCTCTCATTTCGCCGTTTCTGTATCTCTTTGCGTGCGTCTCTCGTTTTGCCTGTTACACTGTGGTTTTCTCTTTTTTGCTTGTCTCTCTCTTATTTTGCCCTTTTCTTTATCTCTTTCTGTCTACATCTCTCGTTTTGCCCGTTTCTCTGTCTATTTCTGTCTTTCTCAATCCATTTCTGTCTGTGTGTATCTCTCTATTTAATTCTATTTCCCCTCTCTCTCTCTCTCTCTTTCACTCCATGTGTCTCCTTCACTGTCTCTGACATTGTATGTGTGTGTATACACACACACACACACACGTCTCTCACTCTTTAAAACATTATCAGGATATCAGCGAGCAGCAGAAGTGGAAAAGCTCTTACTTTGAGAAAGGCTCTGACTTGCCCACGGGAAAGCCGCTCCCATGTGTGCTTGTGTCCACTTTCCCACAATGCACCGCTACGTGGCAGTCCCTCTGCTCCACTATTCGCCAGTACTCTTGCTACAAGAAAGGAGCAATTCGATAATTGCATGATAGGGCTTGTAGCAGTAGTAATAATTATAATAATATAATAAAAAAACCATGAGAATTACAGACAATAAATCACATTAGGGGTTGAGTTTATGCAGATGTAGTGGGGAATGAATGAATAAATAAATACAAACAAATACCTCGACCTCTGATGCTCTGGGCTCCTTGTTGAAACACATTATCATCGCGTTCCTGGCTATTCTGTAGAAAGTGGTCAGCGCTACTGATCTCCCCTGGAAGGCCACACACACACACACACACACACACACACACACACACACACACACACACACACACACACAGAGTCAGAAATACATCCTTACAGCACTACTTCCTCGTTTATTCCCCGCCACCCCAATACTGGAGCTAACAGATGACACGTAGAGGCTTTCCCTTGCCACGGCGTGCACATGGCAGCTGGGAATCTCCACACACAAAAATGGCAATCGCTAAAGTTCGGATGAGTCACAACGAACGAGCCATGTTTACGCTAAATCACTTTCAATTAAATGCATTTGGGAAGGACGGATCTTTTCCTGGAGCTTTAGAAAGCGTATTGATGGCAATACAAGAGTGAAACACTTTCAAAACTAAAGATTGAGGCCCTCCATTAGTGCTAATGCAGCTCAGGGTGTAGCTACAGGAAACAAATACAAATGGAAATGATTCACCTACGGTAGAACTATCAAAACCTAAAAAATAAAAATAAAAATAGGTCAAGGGTTTAAGTGTAAAAAATTATTATTTTTTGTATAATATCTGGAACTCTAGAACAGTTAGCATCTGTCCCTTTGTAAGTGTCTACACGTGTCTTTAATATCGGCGTTTGATGATGCTGGACTGGAGAAGTGTGCCATGCAAGATGGAACAGATAGCGATGTAGGGGAACAGATGGAACCAGCATGGGCCCAAAGAACTGGAGCCACTCTCATGCACAAGTGTGAGTGTGTGTAAGAAGGAGAGAGAGAGAAGGAGGGATGTAGACAGAGAGCAAGAGAGAGAGAGAAGGGAGTGTAGATAGCGAGAGCGAGAGAGAAGGGAGTGTAGAGAGAGAGAGAGAGAGAGAGAGAGAGAGAGAGAGAGAGAGAGAGAGAGAGATCACGTTTAACACAAACCTTCCCCAAGACACACTCGGTGGGGAAAGTAGAAGGTGCTTTTGAAGCGCTCTATAAATCTGCCTGCACTTGAGCTGGAAATAAAAACCTTGTAGGACTTCTTGTGTGTGTGTGTGTGTGTGTGTGTGTGTGTGTGTGTGTGTGTGTGTGTCTGTGTGTGTGTGTGTGTGTGTGTGTGAGTGAGAGAGAGAGCACAGCAGGCGTACGGTTTCAATTAGAACGGAGAAAATGGAGTTAACGTTGGAAGCCAGGTACAGTGTACATGGAGGATACACAAACACACACCTACATAAAAGAGTGTGTGTGTGTGTGTGTGTGTGTGTGTGTGTGTGTGTGTGTGTGTGTGTGTGTGAGAGAGAATGGAAGAGAGCTCGAAGTAAATTAACTTAAATAAGAGCATTTATAGCAATTATACACACACACACACACACACACACACACACACACACACACACACACACACACACACACACACACACACGAACTACAGCCTTTTTATGTGCTGTATAGGTGTAGGTTTGGTGTACAGTTTGTTTGGTGGCCAGCAAAGTGACAATGAAACAAAAAGAAAAACCTAAATCATTCAAATATACAAGCTTTCACATTCTATTTGTGCCCTTGATGTTAGAAAGGCTCCAGTTTTACAACAGCAGCTTTTCCAAAAGCAGTGTCTCTCACCTTATATATACACTTGTGCTGGTCGCTGAGAACCCCTTCGTTTCCTTTCTCTTCCACACATCCCTCCTTCTTCTCGTGGTTGAAGAGTCGTCGGCGTCCAGGGTTACGTTGCGTCTCCGCCTCCTTGCCTGGTCTGTGAAGGCCATTTTTGGGCTCGTATCGCGGAAGCGCCAGGGCGTGCCCGTTCCCACTTTCGGAGTGGCCCTCCAGGGGCCCCCGGCGGCGCTCCAGAGTCTCCTTCTCAGCCTGGACGTCGTGCTCGAGGCGACGCTGCTCGTGTGGAGATAGCTGGTCGTAGGAAAGAAGGAACTGCAGGTAGGCCTCCTGGAGTTTAGCCAGCCGTTCCTGAGCCGATCGCGGGATCCGGAGCAGATCGGCTAAACGGCTCCACTTCTTCAGATCCATCACGCGCTGCATGCCACCCATGTCGCTGACCAGTTCGGAGAAGCGTGCCAGATCTACCTCGCAGCCTCCTGTATAGGAACAGAGGTGTGTTTTTTCCTAATCGCGCAGTATATTTTGTAGATATGTGGTTTAACCCTTGATTCAACATGATAACTCCTTTAAAACATCGGTTTTTTTTTTTTATCCCAAACTTTTTCTTTTTAAATTATAAAATGCTTCACCTTGAAGCTCTTTAATCCTAGAACTGATGACATGATCGTCCATTAATAATAACAGAGGTCGACCGATTCTGATAGCTAGGCTGGATCGTACTTTCCGATAATCGATTAGTCAGTCAATACTGGGTAAAAAACCCAAAAATAACACTTGCATAATACTAAACTTTTTTACGAAAAAATAAATTAAGTGCTGAATCATGAAAATGCGCTAAATATATATATATATATATATATTTTTTTAATATATAATTAATATATTCATATTAATTCTATTCAAATTAATATATTAATTCTATTAATATAAATATATTAATTATTTTTATTAATATAATTAATATATTCGTACTAATATAATTAATATGAATATATTAATTCTATTAATAAATAGGATTATATAATTGATAATGTTATAATTAACAAATAATAAATTATATTTAGTGAATATAATATAGCGCTCTCCGTGCAGCGTGCAGCCTCGTGTGTAAAAACAAACAGCACGTTGAGTTAGTGATTCGCCCCCAAGAGGCCGCTCTTGTAATGACGACCTTAAGCCGGAAATCGGTATGGATTTTAAGGATATTTCCAGCAATCAAACAATCGGTGCCAATTGATCGGTGGAAAAAAAAAAGATGAATCTGTCGACCTCTAAATAATATTACTAATAAGAGCCAAGTCCAATTTCCTTAAGCTTTTATTACAAATAAGCTTTTGAAAGCTGAACAAAACCTACATTACTTTAGCCTTTTTAAGTAAACGTCGATGCTCTGCAAAATCAACTAAACTCCTGCCCCAAAGCATTCTTGTGATTAAAATTGGTCACCTTGACTTTCATTATGCTGGAGTGTTTGCTTATTCATGAGCAACGGATATTAATCATTCAAACAAACCCGATACCAGGAAACCCCGCGAAAAACTCTTGCATGCCACGTATACTAATAGTAATCCTTCCCTTTTTCAAAGGAGTCTCCAGTTTAAGAGGTAAAGATTGAACTCATTTCCTATACCGCTTCATGTAAATATAAAAGAATAGCAAGTAATTGCTTGGCCTTTCTTTTTTAAACCTTTAGAAGTGATATTAAACAGAAGTCTACACCCTACAGTTAAATTTTCCACCTGGAACACCTCCAACATTACAGCTGAATTTGTAGGGCTCCAAATACTAACTATAATAACCAGCAAGCCCTGGAGAAAACACAGTAGTAGGTTACTGTAAGTCTCAGGGCAGCTTTCTGGAGCATATAAATGCTCAGCCATGCCGAGGGGCAAATAAAAAAGACAGGCAATTTAAGTGAGTTACTGCTTCACAACAAGAGCTGACAGCAGTCTTGTATTTAACGTGTGGTTGCTGGGGTAAAGTCGCATGATTGGCTTGTGATGTTCCTTATGTGGTGTACGATTACAAAGCAACACTATTTTAAATTAATATATTTATATAAGTCCTGGATCTTTCACAGCGCTCAGGTAACTTAGGAAAAAAGTTGTTGTGAAAACTCACCGATGACTGGTGGTTCCTCCATGCTGATGCCCTGAGATTTGAGGTGTTTCTTGATGCAGGAAAGCTTCTGAACATTGGGGCCCCAGCGGCGGCCGAGCTTGTGCACTCGCTGCACCTGCGTGATGAAACGCATGTCGTCGTTTAGCTTGCACTCGGGACGCCAGTCAGGAGGCGGGACAACTTGGCACAACCCGCTCACTTCCGCGCATTCTCGCACCGTGTCCAAGTACACCAGAGGGTCCTGAAACTCCCGTGAGTTAGGGCGAAAAACTGGAGCCTCCGGCAGCGCTGCCAGGCCTGCCCGGCTTCTCTCACGCTCCTTCTCTCTCTCCTTTTCCCTCTCACGCTCCCGCTCCACCCGCTGAGGTGTGGTCTGAGGCTCTGACCCTCTCAAGAGTCTGCTGGTTGAGGTAGTGTTAGCATTAGAGTTAGCGTGCCAGCTCTTGACTCTCTGCTGCGCCCTGTGGATGAACATCAGCCTCCCGGCGGAGGCCCGTTTGGGCCGTTGCCTTGCTGGCTCGGGATTGGCTGGGCTCTGGTGGGCGGAGCCTGGGGCAGCTGGGGAGGCCGGAGCAGGCGTGGGGCCTGTTTTTGGTGTAGGTGAGGCAGCCGTTTCAGTGATGCTGTGCCCATTAGCAAGAGCAGTTGAAGCCTTGTCCTGGTTTAGCACCTTCTTGCTGCGTGTTTCCACTACAGGAAGTGATGCCAATTTAGGTTTTTTAGCCTCTGAGAACAAACCCTTGGACTTGGGCTCTATAACCTCCGGCCCTGAATCCATCCTGCGTTTGGAATTGCGCAGACCGTGCCGCCCTTGCCGACTGTCGTCCTCTATTTCGTCGTCTTTCAAGATATGGAGTCCGTTAATCCTCCCGTTGAAGCGAACATTGGTGCCCCCATTGGCTGTGCCATGCAGCCCATTTGTTAACAGCACCTGTTTGCGGGTTTTTACATTGCCACTTGGGACTTTCCCTGAGTGAGGGGGCTGGGCACCAAGCCCGTTGCTGGCTGGATGCTGATTGCCGCCAGCAGCAGCAGCATGTTTGCTGTGGTTCAGTTTGGCTTTCTTTACCAGCTCTCCTTTCGCTTTGGTGTATGTGACGTGGCCCTTGGTCACGGTGGCCGTGTACTTCACAGTTCTGGAGGGTAGGCGGCAGTCTTTCGACTTTTTGGCAGCAGCCGCGTTCAACGAGAAGCCGTTCACTTTCGACACCTAAACGGAAACAGGTTGAGAAGAAATGTCAGTCGGAACATTTGATATACAGCTTTCAGTCACAAGCAATGGAGCGACCAATCATATGAGAAGATACGAAGAGACATTCGGAGCAAAAACAAGAAATAAATATGCTTTGAATCCATAAATCTGCACAGTAGGTAGTGTAACACAACACTATAAGTATCCATTCCATTCCTCAAACACGGGTATCAACCTTCAGATATCAATCTGAAGTGTGGGCGTGGCCTAAAGAGGAAACCTGACTGTTCCAAGAAACAAAAAAACCTCTTGAACATGAGACTATGCATAGCATTGCACAGGATCCCACTTCCGACTGAGACCTTTATTTCAACCACATGATCCTTCTTGACCTTAATTCTTTGACCCAAGATATTTTCTGTACAAAAATTTTATTTCATTGCTTTTAAAATCATGCCAGTGTATCTGCAAAGCAACTTCTGCAACTTCTTGGGATTGGTGGCTCTATTAGCAAGCCTCACTCAGCTATCCTAATCTGTATTATGTACTCCAAAAGCCCTGGCTACAGAAGGGCATAATTAACACAGGGAAAAAAATGAGAACAGACAGAAATCACAGAGAGGAACTAATGGCGAGAAAGGTACTTGGTGCCAGCTACTGGTGGTAAAATGACTCCCGGAATATAGTTTATAGCGAAAGCACATTATAATCAGTCTGATATGGAGTGGTCTCGTTAAGCTTGGTAATTCAGCCTAAACGCTTCAAATAAAAGTCTGGTGTTCCTCGGCAGATCTGAGAGCCCCCGCAGATTCCTGCTGCTGTGGGCGACGCTTCAGTTACACATAAACTCGTATGGGTTAAAGCGCAGTTATGGGAATATTAGGCTGCGTCTTCTCTTCTCACCAGGCCTCCACTTTAATTCCGGTTTACTTCACGTCTTCTGTTACCAACACGGATACCGTTTCGCAAAAGCACTATGAAATTTCAACTATATGCAATCCTTTTAATGTGCAGAACATCCGAGTATCCTCACGAACATATTGAGTGGCGGACCGCAACTTTGTTTAACGCAGTGTCCCTTTTTAAAATTATTGTTCATTTTTTTTCCCACCTTGAAAACATACGCAACAATGCCAGGGGTATAGAAAGAAACTTTAGTTAGCACAGTGTCACTATATATATATATATATATATATATTGGCCTGCTCAAAGTCCCTCAGGTGCAAAACCTTCAGGGCATCCTCAAGCTATATTTCCACGTATGGAGATGTATGTGTGTGTGTGTGTGTGGGGGGTCCACACAGGAGGTACTATTAAGTGAAATGCGCCTGAGCCACTGCGATCCATCAGTGTGCCGAGCCGGTAGACACGGCCCGAATTGTATTCCTATCAGGCTCAGCCAAACATAAGAAGAGGCTATTAAATGATAAGGGGGACTGAAACGTGATCGCCTTCATCTGTCGCTCCGCCTTCGTAACACAAGGAGAAGCTGAGAGAGGGGAGGAAAAAAGGAAAGGCATGGTCGGAGTGGGGGAGAGAGGATCCCTATAGAGAGCGTTTCTATACAAAGCGCGGTGATTGCTGCTCACGGCAGGTGTGCGGACACTTTGTTGGGACTCTTCGTCTGGATGAACCGCACCATCACTTAACGTCTCGTGATAGAAATTACGTCACCCTCTGTTCTCGATTTGACAAAGCACTCTTCAGCTGATTCTCCAGCCATTAAGACAACACTCCCTGCACAACACTTTATTTAAATGTTTATTTGGAACAGAACCACCCATCATGACCACGCTCCACCATCTCCAGTCCACACACCCTCTCCTACCCCGCATTTATCTAAATAAAACCAAAACACCACCCCTAGAAATGCCATAAGACACCACCCTCTTACATTTACAGCATTTGGCATATGCCCTTATCCAGAGCGACTTACAATTATCTTATTTATACAGACAAGCACCTGAGGGTTAAGGACCTTGCTAACAGTGGTGGCACTGGAATTTGAACTCGCATCCTTTTGAGAAATGACCTGCTTCCTCCATCTAAATGTGCAACCACCCACCTTCCCCATCCCCCCACCCCCCGCCCCATCTTTTCACCCTATGAACCAGCACCAATCTGTTTTCCCACTGACCTCCCCTTTAAACATCTTCATCTCCAAACAACCCATTAGCTTTTAAGAGGCCAGTGCTTTTCTCAGGTCTCCTGAAAACACTGCTTGTTTTCCTCGTGGTTGCCCTGATGAAAGCAGCACCGTTCTCTAAAACAACACCTTCTCATCCAGCTGAAACAGATCGTCCACTGTGAAGAGCCACCTTCAGCATTCACCAACCTCTTGCTCTCATCTTCTAATAAGAGCAGCACCACCCTCTTCCACCCACTCGCCATGCCTGTTCAAAGTGCCAAGCTCCTTCGGAAACAGCACCATCCCGTTCCTCCATTTAAAACGAGGCTGATGGCCAGCAGGCTGCGAGAGTGCAGTGTGTGTGTGTGTGTGTGCGCGCACATGTGATGCCAATTCCACTTAGCGTTCATTCCCTTGTGTGCTTTGCGTATGTGTGTTCTCACATGATCCGAGATTAACTTGCATCTGTAGTGAGTGTCGTGACCACTAGAGGGCTCACAGGCTCCATTACGGCGTCACACACGTGAGAGCAAACTCGCTCTGTCTGGGATTGTTTAGTCTGCTCGAAGAGACGCCGAAGGAAGGGGGGAGTGTAACGAGTGAGCAAGCGAGACTTAGAAAGAGACAGAGATAGAGAGAGAGAGAGACAGTGCAAGAGCAAAGTCACCGCAGTGGCGATGCCCGTCACCACACTGTGCCCAGTCGAGCAAAACGGCTAGCCGAAAGAGAAGACAGGAACAAGTAAAGGGAGAGAGAGAGAGAGAGAGAGAGAGAGAGAGAGAGAGAGAGAGAGAGAGAGAGAGAGAGAGAAAGAAGGCAGAAAAATAAAGAAAGCAAAGGGGAATACAAGATTACCAAGTACCAAGATTGATCTAAGGTGTGATGATAGACTTCTTAAACAACTGAGGTGAGAAGAAGAAAAAAAAAAAAAAAAAAAAAAAAAAAAAGAGAGAGAGAGATAGAGAAAGGGATTTTGATAAGTACAGATTTTTGAAACTAAAAAACATTTATTGAACACCACAAGTGCCTCTTGTGCGCTTGTTAGCAGGTTTTGGTACCCAAATCTACAAAATTTGTTCTCAATTTCTCTCCAAATGTAGCATAATATTTAACCAATTAATTATATATGGAAATGTCAGGTGGTTTTTGAGCGTCAATTGGCTTTCGTTTATTTTTCTGCGCCGTTGCCTCTAGTCGGACGGTATCAGCCGTTTGCCCGGTTGATTCTGCCTGTCAAAAATGGGCGGCGGAGCTCGTCGACGAGAAAGAGAAGTCCGATTGGCTGTTTAGCTTAGCGAAAAACGGAATGGACGAAAGCAAAGAATGAGGGGGTAAAGAAGGAAGCACAGACATGCAGTCATTCTTGCTCGTCTTTGCAACTTAGAAACAGATTCGTATAACTTTTTTCCAATCATGTCTTCTATGATCGGATTACTGCCACCTGCTGGTATGGCAGTACGCATACATGTATGGTTTGGTATGTCAGATGCACCTAATCTGCAGCACAATCGGACAACGATGATAACTTAGAAAATGGCAAAAAGGGGCTGGATTAATCAGTCGATGCTGATCAATCCGTCGACCTCTAACGTCCATTTCCTGTCAGAAGTTGAATGGGCCAGGAAGTCGAATGGGGCAACCGACAAATTAAAAACTTAGCCATGTCCCGCTAAACAGCGAGACTAAAGAACAGCCAATTATATTACAGCAGTGAGAGTCAAAGGACGGAACAAAAGGATGATGAGCTGTCTTTGCAGTCTTTGCTGCTTTACTGATCAGCAAGACTTGTTCGTTTTAATGAAGCTCTCAAACAGAGCCCGAGGCCTGATGATGCTGCAGTCATGTTTTATCTCCACAAAGGAAACGCTAAAAAGAAAAAGGAGTGGAGTAAAGAAGAGAAAAGAGAAGAACAGTAGAGGAGAGGAAAGCCAAGAGCTTACCTGCTTGCGTAGTTCCTCTGGGATTCCTTTAATGTGTGTTCCGTTGAAGGTGTGAGCTCTGGTTGTGGGGGATTGAAGGACATCACTCCACTCGTCCACCCTTTCCTTCCCCAACATCATCTCTCTGATTTTGGTGTCCCTCAACTTCCCCAGCTTAGAGTGGCCGTTAAACACTACACAAGGACAAAAGCAAAGAAGAACATCACGCTCGGGTCCATACTTCATGTGTAACACCACCACGTGAGGTCTAAACAGGAAGTCACAATCTAAAGAGCAGGCTCAGGTAAATGGTGGGTCGTGAATAATTTAGGATTTCTGGCTGGAACTGCTGACTCAGGATTAATTTTATTTCTATAACGCTTTTCACATTGGAAATCGTTTCAAAGCAGCTTTGAGAACGATAGAAAGTTCACTTATATTTAAATGTATGTGTATTTATCCCTGATGAGCAAGCCATGGTCTACCGTGGAAAGAAAATACTTGCTTAGATGGTATGAGGAAGAACCTTGAGAGGAACCAGACTCAAAAGATGAACCTTATCCTCATCTGGCTGACACCAAGAGTGTGATCATTAAAACGTTACAAAAATATTATAAGCACCGGAGTGTGTGATTATGAGTAATGTACTTTCTACAGTCAGTTGGAGTTGTGGAACCTGGTGCTCCTAAACAACTCGTTAATCAGCCCAACATCCGAGATCATCATAGATTCAACACTCCTCCCACGCCAGAGCCTTTAAATGTTCAATAATGGAGAAAACATCATATGTAGAATTTAAAACACTCCACTTAAAAACATCTAACTATGCACATGTTGGTACAGCAGCACAATTTCCTATCCACCCATCATGACCAAGCACCACCATCTCCAGTCCACTCTCCAGCCATTTCAAGTAACACCGCCTTCTTAGTCCTCTAAAAACATCTCAGCAAGCTAACCTTTAACCATCAACTGCTTAACTTTGTGGTTATATTGGAGATGACTTCAATTTTGAGAAGATTTTGAGGTTCTGGATTCTGACATAATAATGTTCCTGAAAAGGTTCCTGTAGTTGAAACCTATATGCGGTTGCAGGTATCCAAGAAGGATTTTGTTATGATTGAGGTGGAAATGTGCATCGAATGTTCTTTAAAAACTAGGGTTCATTTAATGAAAGTCTCTGAGATCCTGAAACTTTTCCAATGGAAGAAATTGCATGATATTCCTGAGTTCCACAAAAATTGTCTGAATTGACAAAGTGCCCAAAGATTTCATGAAAATTCAATATTTTGTCTAATATGGTGGAATTGTGCTTTCAGGACCTCCTAAAGAGGTCTCTGTGGTGGAGACTAGAATGCGATTTAAAAAGTGCCTGTCCTGGCAATCCAGCTCAAGTTTATGAGCTCTGGAGAAGATTCCTGTGCTCAACTTGCTCAAGGCTCCTGGGTTCCTGAAAAGGATCCTGAACTGGCAAAATGCCTAAAGTTGTACACGTACTGGAAAGGTTTCTGCGGGGGCACCCTAAAGACGTTTCTGGAGTTGAAATTTCAATAGCATTCCTGAAGTCCTAAAAAGGAATTGGCATGACATTTTGGGTTCCTGAAAAAAGTTCTTAATTTGGGAATTGGAGATACTTAAGTACATCAAGTTCAATCTACAGGGTAGCAGCCAAGGAGAATTGACGAGATTTAAGGTACTACAGACTTAATCGCAAGCTCTAAAGTCGAACTGGCCCAGTCTTCTGGTCATTCGGTTTTATTTTACCCCATATCACACTTCCCCCACAATTAACATGCATTTGGTCTTCTTGCATAATTTACAGCAGGCTAACATTATTTTTTTTACTGTGGATTTAATACTAACAGGTATTTCTAAGTTGGGAAAGTGCCAGCTAGAGCTGAGGTTAATTCCAGGAAGAGGAGTCTGGAGGAGCTACTGAGGCACTTGGATTATGCATAACATGAAAGTTAAAGCATTGGGGTCTTACACACGTTCTTCTGTGTGCCATTGGAAAGTGCCTTGCTTGATACAGACCTCTGAAAAAGATGAGGCCAGAAAAGCAGAATTCAAGGATCCGATACCCACCTTGAGCAAGTGAATGAAATTAGACTGGATGTAGCAATAAATAGTGACAAAAAAGCTGTGGAAATTAGGAAGCACCAGACGCGTTACACCAGGGTGAGCTCGGCCAATCAGCAGCTGCATGCCTGACCCTGGATTGGAAGTCTAGCAAAGGAACTTGAAACCTCTGACAGTTTCAGTGGGAAGCAAAGATCAGGTGACTGACTGGCCAGATGCCCGGTTTCTCCTCATGATCACGCATTCAGACATCGCAGTCGAAATTCTAACACACTAGAGGTGTGTGTCTCACCTTGGGAGATGACACGACGGCCGCCTCGATAAATGATTCACGATCCTATGACACCTTGAAGTAGCCGATCGGATCGATTCCATACGAGATCGGATACGGAGCAATAATAGCGGCTGATTGCGCAACCTTTATTCCAGAGCTCTAGTTTGTTTATTTAGTTAGAAAAGTAAATGATTCTTTGGATTGTGCTTTTCTGTATTTAGAGCTCAATTGGTTGTGCTACAACAATGTCATGATTTAGTGAGGAGTTGCATAGTGGTTTAAGTTAATGCGAGCAGCATAAACTAGAGAAAGGGGGCCACAAGGGGGTGCTGTCCAGTGCTGTCCAGTCCATATTTCCTGCTTGCAATTCAAATCACAGGGTATTCTATTCTATTCTAGGACATAATTTGAAAGTCAAGAAGTGTACTTTTTGGAAGGCGTGTCTAAGTGCATGATTTATAGCAGTCAGATATAAACCTGTATCGAAGCTGTCCAACACGGAAAAATTCTTCACGGTGGAGGACTTGTCCCCTCATGAACAAGACAACTGCCGTTTTTCTGTCTTATTAACTTATTAAGACGGGAGAAGAACGAAAGCATTAGGACGCATGCCATCATGTGGCCATCGCTCTACCCTGTTCTTTTTTCTTTCTTTCTTGTAACAGATGCACAGTACAAATCACCGTACACATCAACCAATCAGAACGCGGCGTTTTACTCTACAATACAGAGAACCCCCAAAGGATCAAACTCCTGCCTACTCCAGTGACAGTAAAGCATACTGACGTTTGTGTACGTCGTGTGTGAGAAAGTGTGTGCGAGAGGCAAACCACCTTTTCCACTAAGTGCTGTTTTTATTGCTACTAAACACACCACGCGAAAAGAGGCATCTGCTACTGATAACGCGCTGGTGCAATTAAACAGACCTGTCAGCTCGGAGCATTCATTACTACTGACATGCCGGTACCTTCTTAACATGGAGCTTCATTAACACACCCTCCTGATGCGTACGTATACACACACACACACACACACACACACACACACACGTCAGCATGTAGTACTGAGGGTGGGAGAGCTGAGTGAGAAACCACACAGGTGTGAGAGAGATAAATAACAGAGACTGAGACAAAGAGACAGCATGTGTAAGGTGTGTGCACGTGAGTGTGTGCGTGTGTAGGAGGCGCTCAGGGGTGTGTGTCGAGCCTACAGCGCCCCTCTGCACAGCTGTCGGCTGAATACATTAACACCTTGTTACCGCTTTTCCCACTAAGTGATAATTGGAGAGGAGAGATGAAGCGCCGCGCCGCGCTCCCACGCGAGTTCCCCAGTCATCGCACGCTCTCACTCACACACACACACACACACACACACACACACACACACACACACACACATCTGTTAGTCTGTATTTCATCCTCAATATTCATACCGTTAAATGATTTTACTCTTTTTTTGCTATCATTAGTTCGGTGCTTTTACATTCAGAAATCGAGTAACGAAGGGTCCAGTACCAAAGTGTAGTATGAATTCGGTACCAAAAGCTAATAGCTAGAATCACTGCTCAATGATGAATGCAAGATCATATTAATGTGACAAGCAGCACCCTGAAAAACTGCTGATCCTATGTGGTGCTTGTAATTGGAATTGAGAAATGACTTCCATTTTGGTACTGAATTAAGCTTTAGAGCAGTTATAAACCACCACCATCATCATCACCACCATGGGCAAAATCTGAAATCTCTTTCTAGAATGTTTGTTGCTTACAGGAGCCCAAAGTGTTCTGACTAGGGTTGCAAAATCTCAGGAATTTTCTGGGAATTCACAAAATTGCAGGTTAGCCTATAACTGGGAACTTGAATGTAGTTGGGTTTTGGTTAAAACAACCAGATTAAACAATTTCAGTTGAACTTCTACCCTTCACATTCATCACATGCACACTTACTGAAGGGCTACTGAGGCCACGCCCCCCTACATGCACTGTGCATGATAGCGTTTTTATAACTTTGCCCAAATTTCGAATAATTCCCACAAATTACTGGTAAGTTTCCAACTTTGAATATTTCCAAAAATTCCCCAGATGAAGTTCCCGTCGAAAGTTTCTGGAATTTTACTAAACATTTTCCAGCCCTTTGCAAACCTATTTCTGTAACACCTGTAACCAGTAACACCTGTAAGCGACCCCTCCCAGAGCTCTCGTCTCACCGTGTCCGTTGAGTTTGCCGGGTGGTTTGCCTTTCCGTGGTGTGGACTGGCAGGATGTGGATGCGACGCTGGGCGGCTTCTCCACCTCGCATTCCTCGTCGTCCTCCAGCTCGTCCTCATCCTGAGAGCTGCCAAAGTAGGCCATGTTATTGGGTAAAGCCGGGGAGCCTGGAGAGAGAGAACGAGACGAGACGAGACATACACACAGACAGACTGTTAGCTCAGAAACACTAAAGACCTGAAGCTGAGAAAATTGTCTTTAAAATGGCATCGTATCCCCAACAGACACCACACAGCAATTAGATTTTCTTATTAGAAGTGCACTTTGTTTAACCTGATCATATCACTCTCCTTTGACAATGCTCCGTATTTCCTGTCAGTCCCAGTGGAAGTCTATCAGTCACAATATCAGTGATTGCAGAAGACTGTAGAAAGGACACAACTCAATCGCACACTCATGATATTTCTCACTCTCCTGTTTTGAATTGTTTATGATGATTTATAATCACACTCTTGATGTCACCCAAATGATGATGGTTCCTCTTTTGAGTCTGGTTCCTCTCAAGGTTTCTTCCTCATACCATCTAAGGGAGTTTTTTCTCACCACAGTCACGCCCAGTCTTTTTATCAGGGATAAACACACATTTAGTAATATTCAAATGTTTTGTTCTATAATTCCGGCGTTCTGCTAAGCTGCTTTGAGACAATGTCCACTATGAAAAGTGCTATAGAAATAAAGATGAATTGAGCAATAAAAAAAAGAGGTGCATCACAGAAAAAAAAGAATCATTGAGTAAAAAAGCATGACCTATGTATCAGTTACAGCAAAATAAGCCGTGGCCTCTCTCAATCACAGCAAAAAGAGGCATTGCCCTGTATCAGATTAGCATAAAGAGCGGCGTGGCCTGTGTATTATTACTGCAAATAGAGGCAGGGCTTCTGTCTATCAGTCACAGCCAAAAAGGGGTGTGGTTTCGGAGTCAAAGCCAAAAAAATAGGTGTGGCCTCTATCAGTCACAGCAAAAAAAGAGGTGTGGTTTTAAAGTCACAGCAAAAAAAAAAAAGAGGTGTAGCCTCAGAGTCAAAGCAAAAAAAGGATCTGGCCTCAGAGTCAAAGCTAAAAAGAGGTGTGGTCTCAGAGTCAAAGCTAAAAAGAGGTGTGGTCTCAGAGTCAAAGCTAAAAAGGGGTGTGTCCTCCATCAGTCACAGCCAAAAAGAGGCGTGGCCTTTGTCTATCAGTTTTATTTTAATTAACATCAAAATATTAATCCCTTCACATTACATTCCTTCAGTTGACTAACGTAAATAAACCTTGTGCACTGGATTGTTGATGAGATACAGAGTTCAGTTGGAAAGACACCAGACTCACAATAAAAGGCTTTATAAACCACAAACACACGTGGCCTCGAAAACATCAGTCTTGCATTAGATCGTGGAAGCCGATCAAGCGCCCGGGCTACGACTAATTCTTCTCGTGCGCCGCTGTGCATTTCCATAACGAACATGCAATAAAACACTAGGCAGATCTCCCGAGCCGCTTCGGATCCTCTGCAGCGTCTCAGCGCTAACCGAATTACAGCGGGAATGAGACATTTCTCCCAGCATATGGACTGGCAGGTCTGGGGTCTGCTCGGCTAATTGGAGAGCGAAAGATGAGTTAAAGAGAGACAGAACGAGGGAGAAGGAGGGGGCTGAGAGACCATATGACGCTCCAGCTTACACTCCTGATTCTGGTGGGAGAAAATATAAAGGGGTCAAAACACTACGGCCTGCGTATGCATACTCAAATCTTATTGGCCAGAAGGTACTTTACACATCCGATCAGTAAACACACAGTATGAGGTCTGAGAAATTCTCGTAAACGATCGGGACGAACACAGAACACGCTTGTCTTTAAACACAAACATGCTAAAACTGAATAAGATCCTCGAATGTGAACTAACGGTCCTGCTTGTTCAAACACTTCAAACAGAGCAGATCAAAAGTGCAGCCGCGGGAACGTTAGTGTGAGACTGTGCAGTGTCACGCCGTGGCCTCTAGAGGTCAGAAACCAGTCTGTTGGGATAAAGGTCACAGGTCACAGGAAACAAAGAGCTTATTGTAAAGCTCATGTTTTGGGAATAGAGAGAGAGCTTTAAATAAAGTGTTATTTATATACATGTTCTTTATTTAATATATACCATATATAATCCCTTCAGAGGATATACTTATTAATATATTATATATAAATCTATTATATATTGATAATTTTTAATAATTAATATATTTTACATATTGAGAAAACACATACATAGACCCGCATTTATTATTATTTTTTGTAATATCAATGGCTGCAAAATAATAAATCAGAATAACTGCTAGATTACAAAACAATAAATGTATTAAAATATCAATTCTAATTGTTGCTGTTTTTATTTTTATTAAGAAGAAGAAAAGGCATTGCCTGTGGAAACTAAGGAAACTAGATTTTAATGCTTTGTTTATAAGCAGCAAACTCGTTCAAATGCAAACACACACAAGATTTGGACAGTGAATGATGACAGATGAGTCTCAATTTGGAAACGGTATCTCTAACAGAAAAGCTTCTGTAGGATGGAGAAGAGGAGAGATGTTGTTAGCAGACTCAAAGTCAGAAAGAACTCCAACTAGTGAAGAACATCTTTGCCATGTCTCTTGTAAAACCAAAGTATTTCAGCTGAATGTTTGGAGAAATAAAATGTCTGGATGCCCAGAGTGTGTGAAGCTGTTATTCATGCTAAAGGAGATTGTATTCAACTAAAATAAATTTGAGCATATGCACTTATTTATTTGTTGCGTCAAAATCAATATTTAAACGATTCCCAGACCTGCTGCATATAAACACAAGGACAATGTCTCTCGAATACAATAAAAGACAGTCTTTTGACATCCACTGTATGTTCTGTACTGAGCTTACACACACACACACACACACACACACACACACACACACACACACACACACACACACACACACACACACACACCCTAAACCGTAACCAGATAAATAAATAAACAGAATAAAAAAAAATAATCACCCACAACTGAGGCCTTGAGAAGAAACATAGTGACAATTAAAGTAATAATTTAAAATAAATAAATAATTAAATAAAAAGAATAAATAACATTTTTCCTTTCATTCTTCAATTCCCCAAAGCACAACATTCCCAAACTAGATTGCAGGAGTATTTTTCAAGGTGGGAGGTTTTTTTATTTCTGTTTTATTTTCTTGCTGTGACGTAACTGCAGCGTTCGTGTGCAGGAAACATAAATCAGATAAAATCTGATCTCGATCTCAGTCTCACCACAACGATCTTAACGCTGGCTTGAGAAAAAAAAAAGTTCAAAGTTATATCAGGAGGACACATCGTGTCTGTGGAGAAATGTGGATGGGGGACAGAGGACGGGGGATGGGACACAAGGTATATCAGAAACCCTTGGAGAAGCGGTAGATCACTGTGGCTGAATAAAACACACTCTCTGACTATCTGATACTTTAAATGCCTCGTGCTCAATCGGCGGAGAAGGAAAAAAAAGAGAAAAGAAAAGAAAAGAAAAGAAAGAGAGACACGCAGGTGTGGAATGTGCTTAAGGATATATGACTCCTCTATAGATTTAATAGCAGGCTTTGAGCTTCTGAGTCAATACAATACCGCGTCTCAAGGGCTCGTTCCTCCAGGCTGTGTGTGTCGGTGGGGGGGTGTAGGGGTGATCTTAACCAGGCTCAGCAGCTGAGCACATCTGTATCGGCTTTTTACCTTTAACAAACGGCGTAATTCCTCAAAGCCTACAAACAAAAACCCGCAATCTGCAGCGAATAATCGTGCTAATTGAAGAAACTGCTGCTTTCACAACAAGCTCCTTCTCCGAGCAAGGTGAGAGGTCAAAGCCTCGAAGGCCAGACGTGTAGGCAAAGGGCAATATCGTCCCGTGATCACAAGACCACCTATGGGCATATCTGGCAGAATTATAGACGTGCCTTGCTCAGGCTTTGTTCGCTTGTTCGCCAGCTCGCTCGCTCTCTCTCTGGCGCCGGCTGCGGCGCTGTCATCTCCGAGACGGAGTGGAAAATAAAAGCCAGGCCTTTCCCCGAGCTCCAATTACACACGCTTTCATATTGTCCTGGAGCTGACGCAAATCATAATTAAGGGCGAAGGCGTTCATTACGATTGTCAGTTTTAAACCGAGCGCAGACATAATTACAACCAAAAACCGTCTACTTATAGGCCTTGGTTTTTTTTATGGGATAAAGAACGAGGGTGCGAGGTTCATGAACGGAAGCTAAAACGCAGCGCTCCGATCGGTCAGGACGGATTCCGCGTTTTTAATTAGTGCCTCGCGGACTGAAGAGTGCTGACGGAGATCTGCTGCTGCCCTGCGTCTGAACTCTCACATCTATATATAAACTCTTAACATATGAAACCCGTTTGTGTGTGATTCGGGCAAGAAACTAACCACTTCCAATTAAATCTGAATCCTGATCATGTGGACAATTAAGTTTTTATATAAAAGGAAATATATATATTTTCTCTCTTGGAAGTCGATTATATAGCGCATACAAATGTTACACACAAGCGGACACACTGTACAGACCAAAATATTGGGACACCCATCTTTTGTGTCTCCACCTTTGTGGTTCTTCCTCAAGCTTCTACCACAAAGTTAGAGGCTCACAACAGGATGAACTCTGAAGATCTGCTTTACATGGGTTGGAGTAGAAGATCTTGAGGTTTGACCTCAACCCTATTGAACAGCTTTGGGGTAAATTGGAACACTGACTGAACCCCGGGCCTCCTCACCTCACATACATCAGAACCCGAGTTTACAAACTACAGTGGGCGAGAAGTTCAATACAAATTGGCAAATCAGAAAACGAACGATTCCGAACATAACGATTCAGACAAAACGATTGTGTTTTCGAATTTGTTCTATAAAAATTTCGCATTTGTTTTCGAGTTTTGTTCGTTCCGCACTTCGCGGCCACATTACAAATCTCTACAAGCGCACTCCGAAATCTAGTCTGATCTTCCCAGAAGAGTGGAGGTTGTTATAAGAGCGAATGGAGACTCGGTGTGGAATGGGATGCTCATATGAGTCTTCACATCTTTTTTCCATATTAGAGAAAACATCGCTGAAGTGGTAACACGATTAAATAAACAACAAACTTTAAGAGAAGATTTAAGTGGTAAAAGAATATATAATGTATGTAGATTAATATATATTGCACATTTTCATGGAAACATTTCTGACTCTTTCACAAATCCCTAGAAACTACACCGTAACACGACGGAGCCATGAAACGACGACTGAGCAGGAACTCCAAAAATCGGAGATAACAGAATGCCACAGAGCCAATTACACACCCGAGAACAGCAGGTTAAAGCGATCCCCTATCAGCCAGGGGTTAAAGGGCCACGGCCGCAGATGTCGAAGAGCGAAATCTACACACGCATCCTGTCACACCGGGGGAGGGGGTTACTTTTAATACCATCATCTCTACTGCAGAGTGAGGCAGGATTACGGATTAAATCTCCTCTAATTTACATTCCTGAATGTCTGCGAATCCATTAACCCAGTTTGCCCTCAGCCTTAGGACTTGCTGGGTAAATTCAATCAGCCTACTACACACACACACACGGGCGCCTGAGGTATAACGGCACCTATCAACATGCCCAATTATATTGACGTCGGCCATGTTTGTTCCTCAGCTGAGCTTTGACAGCACATCATCTCTCTCGAGCATGACTCGGCAATTTGACTAGCATTATACGATATTTTCAATTTCTTAGAACGAACGCATTTCCATTAGATTTGATGCAGAATCGAGCGATTCTCAAATGACCTATAGCTACCACTGTGGGTTACGTAACATACGGCCACTGTGTGTGTGTGTGTGTGTGTGTGCGTGCGCGAGTGCAAAAGCAGCGATAAAGCCGAATAAACATCACTAACAAAGACCTCCAGGAAAAAGCCGTAACCTTATACACAACAACTCCCCAACACACACACACACACACACACACACACACACACACACACATACAGTTTGCTAATACTTGTGAGGACCTTCCACTTGCAATCATCAGTGTAGCTAATTGATTCTGATTCCCACCCGAAATTTTATACCTAAATCGAATCCAAACTTCAATTTTAGCACCCGAAAAGGAATCTCATCTTTCCCAAAGGGACCCCCCACACACACACAAAAACAACCAGCCAACCAAGAAACAGGTTTACTTGGAAAGACGTGCCGAACGCACCTGATCTCCACCAGAATATAAAAACAAGTGCATACACAGAGCTATAAATACCCACCTGAGCTTAAATAAAGCAGTATAAAGGGATTTTGTGTGTGTGTGTGTGTGTGTGTCACATTACTGTACATTGCATCATAAATTAAAGCTCTCCCCCAGGAGATTAAAACCATTTCACGTTTAAGGACTAAAATTGGAGCTTGTCGCAGCAGGAGAATAAAACTCCACCGGTGCAGAAACCCTTCACCGCCGTTCCCTGCGCTTTCTGTGAATGATTACAGCGAGTCGTTAATCACAAACCTCAGTGCCTCGCGTTTCTGTTGCTCACACACACACACACACACACACACACACACACACACACACACACACACACACACACACACACACACACACAAAGCAATCTGATTAAACTGGCTTTTTTAGATGAAGCTAAAGCTCGGCTTGGATGTCAGCAGTGACTGCGCTGCTGTACAAACGACCTACTGACCTCGGCGGCCTTCACCAGGACGCCATTGATCTGCAGCACAAAAGAGGAAAATATTTACCCACCTTTCACACACTAGCTTTCTCTGAAAAATCAACAGTCGGAGAGAAAGAGATCAGAGTCAGTTCAGACACACGCACACACACACACACACACGCACGCACACCTCTGCAGACTAAAACGAGAAGGATACAATACTAATTGGAGGCTTTCACACGCTGAAAATACTTTTGCCTTTAAAGCGCAACCCTGTACGTGTTACACACCCTGCCTAAAAACACACTATTCTGCTGTAATTCTACTACAAACACACACGAGCTGTATGAAAATAGCATTAGAGCTGTACGAGATGTACAACAACACACACACACACACGAATATAAATAGTCAGCGACCAAGTGGGCAGCACGTCCGTGTTTGTGTGCGTGTGCGTGTTGAGCAAAAGTACAGGCACAGGACTGTGTGAGCGAGAGACAGTGAACATGGAGACGCCTTGAGCAGACCTCACAGCGGTTTAGTCTGGACTCTACTATAACAGCTTACTCAATTATGACAAACACACACGAGAGAGACGCACACCCACACAGACGACTAGACGGGCAGACAGAAAGACATACATACAGAGAAAGGGAAAGACATACATACAGAGAAACACAGGCAAACACATGAAGAAAAGAGACAGACACAGACAGACATTTATATATATATATATATATATATATAGCCAGAGAGAGTCAGAGAAAGGCCAGACAGCAAAAAGACATAAAGACAGTCAGAATGAGACATACAGACAAAGAAAAAGACGGACACAAACAGACAGAGATACATACACACAGACAAAAGGAAAAGCTGTATGCAGAATCAGAGACAGACAGACAGACAGACAGACAGACAGACAGACAGACAGACAGACAGACAGACACACACAGTGAAATATCCATCCAAACAGACGGACAGAAAGACATGAATACAGACACAGAATGAATTGGGAAGACAGACACAGAAAAAAGGTTAGAGACAAAATTACCAAAAGATAGAGACAGATGTATAGATAGAGACAGACAAAGAAAAAGACAGAAACATAGACCAGGAAACAGAGAGACAGACAGGCCTAGAGAGACAGCTCAACAGATGAAGAAAAAGAGACAGACAGACATTTATGTACAGTTTACCTTTATGTCTCTTTCTCACACACACACACACACACACACACACACACACACACACACACGCTGATTAGCCAGCCTCCTGGGCTGACAGACAGATCAAATGTGTTTGTGTGTAAGAGAGAGAGTGTGTGTGTGTGTGTGTGTGTGTGTGTGTGTGTGTGTGTGTGTGTGTGTGTGTGTGTGTGTGTGTGTGTGTGTGTGAGTGTTGGCCCAGCCTCTCTCATTTAGAAGTGCATTATGAAAATGCATTTGATACAGAGAGGAGCTGCCAAACAGCCCTCTGTCACTTTTATGGCCATGTGATGAAGTGTGATGAGCATGCAAGAGTGGTCTGAGCCTCTGGAGCTCTGTGTGTATCTGGGGGAATCCGTGTCGGAATGTCTGCGCGCTCACGTGTGTGTGTCTGTCTGTCTGTATATGACTTTTTAACCAAATGTTAACCAGTCTGGGTTAACAGCTGTACCTAATATGACCATTGGACCCAAATAAAAGAGCTGGACAAAATAAATCCCAAACCCTGGAATTCCATATAGGCCTTAAAACCTAGTTCTTATTATCAGATTAAATACAATATGATGTTAAATGTTGAAGTCATACCTCGAAGGCAGAGGAACGTGAGGAAGTCCTCGGTCTTGGGCTTGCGTCTGGAGAGGTCGGTGATTTGCGTGGCTGGTGTGGGCAGGGACGGGTCGGCCATCTTCACCGGAGTGCTGCTGGGAGAGTTGGGCTGAGACTGAGCGAATTTCCTCTGAGCCTGAAGTCTGGGTCTGAGGGAGACGAAGAATCACACTTAATAAATGACAGTAATAAATGATTGCAAACTCACACCATATGAGGACAACATTTCAATTATACACTTCCTTACATACTCATATTCTTGATATAAGCCACGCCTCCTTTATTAAAACAGATACCACACCCCTACAATAAGTCGCATACACTAAAGACACACCCCTTCGCCGAGTGATATACAATCAAGCCACACCGCCTTTTTAGAGACTGACAGGTATAGGAACTCCTCCTCCTAATTGAAGAGCTTATCTCTGTTATACAGCTGAGCAATTATGGGTTAAGGGCCTTGTTCAAGGGCCCAGCAGTAGCAGCTTGGTGGTGCTCGGCCTTCCGATCAGAAGTCCAACATCCTAACCTCTGAGTTAGCACTTAACTTCCCTGAGCTACCACTTCATTTAAAACCTACACTAAAGCTACGCTTAATGCTTTCAGACTGAAAAACAGCAGCATTACCGCCTTCACTGTGTGGCGTACACTAGAGACACACCCCCTTTCCCGAGACCGACGGGGACAGAAGCTCCACCTGCTTGAATGACCGACAGACAGACCCACACACTTCCACTGAGACTGACAGGAAAAGAAGCTTAACCTCCTTCACTAAAACAGACAGGGACAGTGAAGCTTCCTCCTTCATTGAGTGTCACACATCATTTTTCAAGATTGACAGAAAGAGAAGCTCCACCTCCTTTATTGAGGGACAATCCCCAGAGCCACTCCAATCTCCAGACCTTTTTTGAGCAACAGGTTCCCCCGGCTTTCTTCATTGAAAATAACTGTCCCTCAGTCAAGAGTGGGCGTGGCCTGAGACTGACACAGCTCCGAAATCAGTTCGAATATAGTTTCTTGTGATGATTCTGATTCAATCAAACATAAAAAATTTATAAATAAATAAAATACTAGTGTGTATGCCAGACAAAGGAATAAAAATGCCCATCTCTGTGGGTAATATTTCTCTTGATAAAGTCCTTGTCATTAAGCTAGCATAAACTAAATTTAATTTAACAAAACAGAGACCCAGAGAAAAACATGGACAGATAGAATGAGAGAGAAAAAAAAAGAGACAGAGAGAGTGAGCGAGACTACATGGATTACACATACACCCAGCCTTTATGGTCAACAAATCCCCCTCTTAAGCGGCGCGTCTCGAATAACGCAACAGAGGGCTATAAAATCCTCTAGAAAAAAACTAAAGCGTGACTCTCACTCTTACTGAGACTAATTCAGTCAATCTGGATCAGATAGGCATGGCCCGGGCCACGGCGCCGCTCTGTATAATTATTATCCAAAAAGTGTCAGAGTGGAAAGAAAATGGCCGAGGGTGCTGGGGTTTTTTTTTCTTCTCCAGAGCAGCACCTGCCAGCTGCCGTCCGGCCGTCTCGTAATTACTGAATCCCGATTCGTGTCACAGCCCTGAAATGTAATTAAGTTTCGGTTAAACGCCGTCGAGGCGTCTGCTGCAGCTGACTGGCGATAAGAAGTACAAAGGATGCATCAAATTGCAAGCAGACTTTTAAAGCTCGAAGCTTTGATTTTCCTCAACCCTCGGCTCTTTAATCCCCCCCCCATTTTCTTTATTTTAAGATTAGAAACTCGCTGGTCATGTGAGCGAATATTTGGAAAAAGTTATACATGCCGTGCTTCTCGAGGACACTCTGGATTTCATGTCATGTGGAAATGCTAACAGAGTCTAGTTTAAGGCATAAACGTGGAACGCCGGGTTCGCACTGTACGATTTTGCCTACGATTTGGTCGATTTTGCAAATCCTAAAAGATCCCTGTAATCTGAGACTAAAATCTGTAGTGTTTGATCGCAGGTTTGTTCACAGACAGCCGGCGAGTAAATGTTATTCCTATGATGAAACTGCGTCAGGGTCGAAAGATTTCAGACTCTTTCCTTCGGTGCGTCTTCTCGTACCACGACCGTCGAACCGAGAGCCAATAGGAGCGCCGATCCTGACGATGCAAACCTACTAGGCGACAACTTCAAATCAACTCGGCGAAAAATGTGGAAACGAGTCACTACCGCAAGAAGAAAACACGTTGAGTTGTGGAGAGAAAAGGAGTGTTTGTATAGTATATTATTATTATTAATGCAGGTCATGCATGTTTGTACAGTCTGACACGCAACAATCGCAAAGGACTTATTGAAAATCGCAGTGGGCGGAATTAGACATACGAATGTGTAAAAAAGGGAGATCCAGAAAATCTGATCCGGAAAAATAGCTAATATTTGACTTTATATTGAGCTTATCATATTTATAATGCGCAGATGCATGTTTCATTAAATGTGCATAATCATAACAAACGTGTTGAATAAAAGTCAAGCTTATGAAGATCCGCTACCACACAAAACAAACAAACGCTGCTGCTCAGGCAAATTCTTCACACGCCACACTATTACCACACTATAAATAAACTGTCAACCGAGACCAAGTAAGACAGTGATGACAACCTGATCGCATCATAGATGCAGTAACTGGTTGAAAAAGTGGGGAAAAATGTATTCAGATAAAAAATTGGAGCATTTAGATATAAAAATGCTTCCCTTCACTAAGTGAGATATGGTAAAGGAACAGATACCACCCTCATAATTGATCATAATACAAAAGCAAAAGCAAAGCTATACTAAACAAATTGATCAATTTACATTTATATTTATGGCGTTCGGGAGATGCCCTTATCCAGAGCGACTTACATGTATCTTGAGCAGTTGAGGATTAAAGGGCCTTGGTCAGTAGCTCAACAATGGCAGCTTGGTAGTGCTGGGATTTGAACTCGCAATTATTTGATCAGAAGTCCAAAATCTCATCCGATCACAGCGCGTCACATAACTGTATTATAAAAGCTACGCTAGCTAGGCTAATGTAAATTTGCTAATGATGCGATATGATTTGATTAAATCTCACAAGCAACTAGGGCTAGCAATATGGCAAAAACGTTTAAAACGTCTATTTGATCGATTCACGAAAAAAATTTTATTAAAAAAAAAAAAAAAAAATTTCATTCTGGAATTAAATTCTAAATTCTGGAATTTTCTTTGTTGATTCATTCTGGAAGATTCCTTCATATGTATTTTCTGAACAACTAGAAAAAGTTGTCGTGTTTTTAAGTGTATCGCAGCCCGTTAACATGTTTTATAGGTTTTTTTTTTAAACACGTTTTTTTTTCTCCTTTTAGCAGGAAAGCGTGTGAACTTCATGACTAAAGTATCAGTCGTGTCTCGATTAGCAGTTTCCAAAACCATCTGGTTGAGCAACGTATTTGAGAAACGTAGTGGAGTTGCCACAAATAAAATGGTCGTGTGTAAATAAATGTCAAACAAATTCTCAAGTGCACGATTTGGAAAAAAAAAAAAGTGTCATGTTGCGATTACTGTGGCGAAATAAAGGGTTTCATGAGTCCACTCGATTTGGTTATCAAGGAAATTGCACACAGATTAGTGATGCTGAAATGTGTCGTTTGTAAAACTATGAAGGTCTTTGCATTAATGTAAACCATTTTTCTCCAAGGTACAGTTGAATTAAATAAAACGATACATAAAAACATAAAATCGTCACAAAAATAATATATTTGAGACAGTTTGTCCAGACAAACGGAACGTCCTGACGTTTTTCTGCTGAAGTAGCTGTCCCAACTCAGATAACTCTCTCTCTCCGTCAGACCACCTCATTATCATAGAAATACTGAAAGGTTTACACCTTAGCTTTGGCCTTCACTCAGATCATTGATTAAATCATGAGCAAATGGTCACCAACACGGCAGGAAACGGAGACGAGGCAATACCTTAGCCCTTTGTTTCATACAAAGGAGCATTAGAAGCTTGCAAACCTCCATGCAGCACTTTTGTTTTGAAAGCATCATGTAGAACGTGTATATATGCATGTACAGTTCACAATACAGAAGAATTTAATAAAATTCCTACAGAGACAACAATTTTACTTTTCACAATTTTCCCCTCCCCCTCAACTAAATATAATACATCATTGCTAGAACGTTCTAAATAAAAACACACTGATATGTTCGTGCCGTGTATATTTGCGCGGACGTTTTTCTTTCAGCTCCATTTCATCATTGCGCTGTCGATAGCTGCCCTCGGCTCTTAGAGCACGTGCCAAACAAGCGCAGGGAGGGGAAAGAAAAAGATCAAACATCATCTCCTGCTGTACAAATTAATCTCACATTCAATCAGACGCCTGTTAGCGCGATTTCTCAGCCGGCGCAACAGCTTTGACACGGCAGAGACGCTGTCGCTAATCAATTCTGACTAGCGCCGTTCTTTTACCAGATGCATCAATTCGGGCTTTCGGGCTCTGCTCCCCTGCCGCGCCGACGGCATGAAGGGAAGGCGTTCGGATTTCATCTCACCAGAACGAATATCTGGGTAAAGAGACAAAGCGTTCCTGCAGAAAGCTGCACTCGTGGGCCGTGTCGAATCGCGTCGATTGGCGACTGATGGAAAACGTGTTACTCGAGTGTGAATCGGCGAGCGAACGTGCCGAGAGGGAGACCGTGCCTGGTTTAGGCAGAAGCCGTGTGTGCATCCTGCGTGTTAATGAACAGCCCTGGTGTTCCAACCCGGCCCTTTACACTATAAAGTGTCACATGATATGCTTGAGTGGCAGGAGTGAAATCTACACTCGCGCCAAAGGAAAGAAAATAAATCGACCTGTGAATTTTAACATCAGAGAACAGCATGAAATATTCAAAGGCCATTTCCAGCGCTGGCGGAAAATGAGAAGAATGTGCCGCTGTAAACTTGCTGCTCTCGGTGAAACATGGCCCCGCTTTGATGAGCGAGCGTACGACTAAATGACAGTAAATAACAGAAAATAGAGAGAGAGGAGAAGTAAGAGCCAGAGACAGAGGGAGATAAAGAGTATCTGTGATCCCTAATGGAGAATATGATGGAAAGGGGGAGGGGAAAAGAGGAACTACTGGGAATATATCAAAAAAGTGCACATCTGGATCAATATTTGCAGCTTATTAGATATTCCATGATACAGTACATCGTCTCACAGCACACAGACATGAAATCCTTTATCAAGGTTCGTTCCAAGATGTTGATTAATTATCTATAACTGCAGCTCGGACGACACTTTAAACAGCAGCAGCTGTGTGAAGCCACTAGACACAGTTTAGAATAATATACTTTTAGGGTATAAAAGGGAATAATATACTTTTTCTAATAATCAATTGCTTCTATAGTACAGTTTATAGAATTGTTTCTACAGACTTGTGTCACAGAAACTCCACAAATGCGTCTTGTATCCCAATGACTTAGTGAGGAGAAAGTGAATTTTTAAAACCTTTTTTTTTTTGGGAAGGAGTCTCCAGTGTGATTCGGAAAATCGCAAGTCGTACCCTTGTAGCTCTGAGACTACAGACAGACAGATAGATATTGAGATTTCATGATATTATTCGTTTATACAATAATCTTTTTTTTTAATTGGACAACCGCAGAAAGTCTCACATTTACATTTATGGCATTTGGCAGACATCCCTATGCAGAGCAAATTAAAATGATCAGTTCCACACCAATTACATTTACACAACTGATCGATTGAGGTTTAAGGGCCAGGCTTAAGGGCCCAGCAATGGCAGCTTGATGGTGCTGGGATTTGTTCTCATAACCTTCCAACCCAAATTACAATGCATTAACCATTGACTTTCCGTGGTTGAGCTTGCCTCACAAACTGAACCAGGTCAAAGACGGATGGAGATAGAGAGCGCAAGACTGGGAGAGAAAGAGAAATAGAGAGAGAGCGAATTTTGTGACCGCAAACACCCAAGCTTTCTTTTGCACGGCTTCATTTATGATGCGCCATCCCTGACCGAGCTGTATTCCTTTACTTTACTGTGAAAAATCCACTCGCACTTCGCTCTAGTCGGAACACCTAAACACAGCAGGGCGTCGTGAGCCTCGGGCGCGGCGCTGACCAGCACAAATTAAAGTCAAAACATGCCGAGGAATTCAGCAAGAGACAACCGAAAACCATGCGCAGAGACTCCACGCAGCTGATAATGGAGGCCTTGCTTTATTCACTCAGCTGCCTTGTTATAAAGGCAACAGAGAGGACGAGCAAGAGAGGGGGAGTGAGAGAGCGAGAGGGAGTGATAGCGCGAGAGCGAGAGAGAGAGAGAGAGAAAGAGACGCTCACAGCCATGCAGGTTGGATAAGTGAAGAATCTTGGGCTGTTGACAGACACTGGAATGTGGACAAATGGCGAAGAGCGAACAGAAATCTTCCCTGGGGACAAAGCCAGCAGCTATTTTTCACAAGAGATTACACAGCGACTGACAGTTCATCACAATGTCGGAGACGTTTTTGGGGAAATCGAGCTGAGCTGCAAGAGCAAGCCAACACACACACACACACATAAACACTTCAAAACAAATCACCCCCACAAGCCCGGGCCAGAGGCCAAGTGCCTTAATAAAATATCACCCATCTCAAAACCATTTAAGACTGCAATTCACGGAAGTTTAAAATCGAATTTAAGCACCACGTTCAAGAGCGAATGTACTACGGATACGTTTATAATTTTTCTTCTTCCAGGGACACCAAAGGAGCCAAGCTTTAAAACCATCCAAAGCTATTAAATAAAACAAAACCATGTTCAAGTCGCAATAGTGAGGGTCTGCAAGGCAGGAACCGGTCATTGGATTTAGTCGAATTCAACTTCTACCATCTTTTATCTGTCGTGATAGTGCAATGATCAAACGCATAAAACTGACATTTCCTTGTCCTGGAAATGAAATTAAGCCAATTGTACACAAATCTCACTTACACTGGAGGTCTAAGAGTAGCAAAGTCAATAAAAGCTTACCAAAAACCCAGCACGTTTTCCTGCAATTCTTCCGAAAAAGTGTCTGCATTAAAAACGACGCGTTAACGCAGTATCCAAAATCTGATATTTTAAAGGTATTACTCGAAGGGCTGTGTATTGGCATTAATCGGGCGATACAGGAGCCACGATACGATACGTTGTGATACATCGCAATACAGTAAGCAAGGCGATATATTGGGTTATTTTAGGACCAGGATATCATTTTAGGAAAGCGGTCATTAAGAACACACCACCATATGCAAACCTCAGCAAAAAAAAAAAAACAATCTGACCAGTCCACAATGGGATTTGCATTTGCATTAATCAGTCCCTGTGACATTCAACGTTATTGGACCACAATTTTTTCATCCTTTATTCGAGCACCATGAGGGGGCGATTATGGGTATAACGTTTTGTTTTTCATGCGGGAAAATGTTAAATTTGATATATTAAATTTTTTTATATAATATCGATATTGCGTTATTTGGAGAACCGGTAAAGTATCACCGAACAAAATATCACGATACTCGCGTGTATCAATCTTTTTTACACCCTAACTATTCAAGCAATTGGAAAGAATTCTTACTGTCCATAAATAAAGAAAGAACTGCATCAGGGCATTTTTCTGTGAGAGTTAACGCTTATGGTGTTTAGTCAAGTAAACAAGTCAAATGTGGTCAAATCGCAGTGATGTGGTGAGTAAACGGCCAATCATTTAGCAACCTGGAGTGGCTGGGTGATAGACAGAAACAGAATTGAGCAAGCAAGCACCTGCAGATACACCGCAGGAGGAGGGATTTCCCAGTGACGTCACAGTCTGACCTCTGACCACATCTACGAGACAAGCTGAGCAGGCACAGTGTATTCGAAGCAGATGGAGCAAGAAACCCAGCGGCTTCAAACCGAAGCTCGGAAAAGCTATGAGACCAGAGATTTGTAAGAACGTATGCAGCGGTATGAGGGCACACTGCTGGTCAGTTTGAAACTGAGGGATTAGTGCAGATGACTCGACATGGGCCTGAAATGCAGGAGCCATGCAGAAGCACTGCTTATTTACCCAATACTCTTCGCAAGGAGTTGATCAGCGTTTTTTTTTCTTCCCTCTGGCAGTGTTTAGAAGGCTCAAGAATTGGTCAGCAGATGGCGAGTTGGCACCGACGAGAAGCCGCCAGGGAACGCTGCTAGAGTGCGACGGAGACGGAGCTCTGTAAACACGGTAATAAATCAGACTACGAAAAAGAGGAGGGTGCACTCTCTTCTTGACCACATCCTCTTCTGCTCTTCTCTATCACTCACTCGGCTCCGGGGTGGAACCAAGGGAGCCGACGACTGAACTCCTCTAGACGTCCTGTCTTCCGCTGGAGCTTTTCTCTCCCTTCCATCCTGAGCTAGAGATCCTGAAACCCAATAACCCCACCGAGCTTCCTGCCCTGTGCTCTCTAATGGGGCAGATAGTGGCTCTCACAATGGAGCGAGTTTAATGGGAGGCCAGGGTTATGCATTATTCAACACTGATAAAAACCCACAATAGGCTGAGATCATCACGAGGAAGGGAGGGGCACCGATCCCCTTACCCTGACGTGCCATTTGGTCCTGGAAAAAGCAGACCGGGTTGTGGGGTAAAGAAAGCAGAGGAGAATGACAGCACTGGGTAAAAGACAGCACTGGGTAAAAGACAGCAGAGAAACAACGAAAGAAAGCAGAGGGAGCGCTTGGTCTTATCTTTACACCAGAGAAATGGAAACAAAGAGCTCTGCAAGCATACACATGCCGTTTTTTTGCCACCACACTATCTTGCCTTGGTGAGGCTGAAAAAGTAACACCTTATCAGGAGGATAAGATATGGGGTTAGAGGGCTAATGGAGCTCTCTGGAGTTCTGAAGAGCTGGCCAAGATTCCAAAGTGGGGAGGGGGGGGCGTGAAATGGAACAAGTAGCATTTTGGTCTCTCATTCCGACAATGAAAAAAATCGAACAAGAAAATGGTGAGTGAGGTGGATGAGCATCTACAGAGGAGGTGATGGAGGGGAGGGATTACCACAGGATGTCCCTATTCATCCTGCTCTAATCTCCTTTACCTCAGGCTTCAAAGTGCTGCCGCTCTGATGTTCCTACACGTGTTGCTCTTCTGCATCACGAGAGGAGCGAAAAGCAGGAGTTCGTCCCCGCCGGAAAACTACAGCTGTGCGGTCTGGTCTCGCTCGGCTCGGAACGTAGGCTCGGAGGGGGGAGGAAATGCTTTCATAACCTTTGCGTTACCTCGGTTTATAAGCAACAGCTGCTGTCATCTGCGGTTCCCCCCCTAAAAGCTAGTACACTGCAAGCACTGGTGTACATCACTAGCTGACACATGCACAATCCCATACCTTTAAATACGAACGTGGGGGAACTTAAGACCGGAAACTTTCCATGGGAATTAACAGGAATATATGGGAATTAATAGGAATAAACTGTGAATTTACAAAGTTGCAGGTTAGTCGATAGCAGGGAACTTGAATGTAGCTGAATAAAAAAAGTCTTGAAGGATAATCTCGGTTAAAACAACCAAATTTAATTACATTTCAGTTTAATTTCTACCCCGCAGATTCATCGACCGCAGGGCCTTAGAATTATTGAAGCTACAGTTCTGCATTTGAGTCCAAAGATTACATTCAGGCAGTTAATCTGACATGCTAAGTGTAAGCTAGCACTAGTTCATTGACATTTTATGAGGCTAGGCTAGCTCAAACTGTGACGCTCTTTTCTTTTCTCTACCTTCTGCTAGCCACTTTTCTGTTATCATACAGAAAATACATTAATGGTCAAAATTGAAAGTTTTTTTAAGCTCATCATCTATAATTATTCAACTTACAATTAAATCAGTCAGACATGGCATTTTTCTAAACTCTGCATTAGTTTGCATGCATGTCAGCTTATGACCAAACTAACATTTGTTTGCCTATGATGCAGTTTAGATACATTTCCCCAAATTTCTTATTAATTCCCAGACATTCCCGGTAAGTTTCCATCTTAAAATATAAAAAAAATTCCCCAGATGAAGTTCCCAATGGAATTTTTTGGACATTTCGACGCTTGATTTGATTGGTTCTTACCAAAACGGGTTAAAAGGCGATTCCGAACAAAAATGAACCGTCAATTGAAGGGGTCACAAACAGGTCCTGGCAATAGACCTGAAAATCTGAGGTAATGTAATGTCACATGCAGGACAAACGCAAAGTACTCCAGCATGTTCGTGGTGAACGCTAGTCGAGAAGAGCATGAGACGAGTAGGGAGGGCTTCTGCAAACAAAAGCTCGGCTTAGGCACCGTGAGTAAACAGTGTGACCCTTCCAGTCCTGCCCCCAGGATATCAAAGCATTCCTTATCGGCAGGAGTCGCTCCTAATCTCAGCGGCAGACGAGGGGAGCAGGGGTGAGTCTCGGAGGGAGGGAGAGCAGATGAATGACTGGAGCGAGTAGATGGATGATGAGATGAAGAGAGGGCAGGCTCTGATAGACCCTAGGGGGTAAAGCTATTCGAGGTTCAGAGAGGAAGTCTTGGCATTGGCTTAAATTTAACATTTTCTTTTCTCAGGGTTACCATGAGCACCCCCCCTCCTAAAATTAACACGGCTCATGCGCCCATCTAAGGGGTAAACTGCACATCTGTACCACATCAGTCATTATCATCAAAACGTGCAAGCTTCAGGAAGTAAATGATTGCTGAAAAATAGATCAAGGATCTCAAATCCTCCTGGCATGGATCAGCAAAACAGCTTTCAATTTGCAGCATATACAGTAAGAGCCCGAGAAGAGAAAAAGCCTTTTCGTACGGTTAACATGACACTATTTTTGCGTCGACATGCAGTTAAATACGCATCGCCACCACATCCGTGGGAAGACAGGACATTTGTTTACACACGATACGCAACGAACTGGAAGAGAGAAAAAAAAAAAAAAAAAGACACCGATGTCTTCAAGCGATCAGAGAGACAAATTTTGTTCACAGCTACTGGCTGATGTTCTCAGCCTAGTTTGCTGCCTCTCATTTTCTCAGTCTTTCTTTTTTCGTTTTCTTTCCTCCTTTTCCCCGCTTAAAGCTAAACAGCTCCAGATGGGCCACATGTTCATGATAAACTCTCCCTGTAGTGTCTGCCAGTGCTGAGCAGCTGGCTCACAGGAACACAAAACACAGCCAGCAAAGCGCGTGCACAGCAACCCAGCAGTCCGGGGGTACTGAAAAAAAAAGAAATGAAGTACAAATACTTTATTAATGTACTAACGTCGATTTTTCTGGTATCGGTACTTTCCTTCGCTATTTCACAACTTTCGCGCATTTAATTTATTTTACACAAATATCTGCACTTTCTAATTTCAAACCAGGCTCGGTATATTAGCTTTAATCTATTTGGTGACATGATCGATATTATTTCTTCTCATTCCCATCCCATCATCCTATTTGTTATTGAAATAACCACGCAATGTACCACTGGTGTATCATTTCCTGACGTGTGCTAGCATACAAAGCTAACAACAAGCGAGGCAGAAGGCAACAAGAAGTGGATGAGACAGAGGGAGTCAGTGATGTAAACATGACTGAGAACAGACACATTCCTGATCACATGATCATTTTTTCTCCATTTGTGTTCTATATGGTGGATGTTCAGCCTGAATACATTCATTAGGTAATATTTGAAATTGATGTGAGATCCAGTTTCCATTAAAACATGAGTACCTGTACTTTTACTTGAGTGAAGGATGGGTGTACTTTTGCAATCTCCGATTACGGCATCTTCAGATCATTTGACCGAGTTGAAATTGACAACCTGGAACCCTCAGCAAGGTCCAAAACACTGCATTTGGACATTGAAGTCCCCTGGGCACTATTTTAGATCAGTTAGGCCACCAGAGCATTGAAACCAGTCAGAAAAAAGTAAATAACAATACACCAGGTTAGAAGCAATAACCCAAACTCAAAATAAGGTCAAGTACGTTATTATATGCTCCCTGATGATTTTGTTCCTGGTTCTCTACTAGATAATGAATGAATGCCAAACCCAGACTCGAAAAAAACACTAAATAAAACGGATTTACGCGATACACACGACAGAACAAAATGATCGGCAGGATAAACAAAGGAACACAAACAGCCGTGAGTGATGTTTGCAAACACTAACCAGACCCTAATTCCTGTATCGAACGAAGCACTGAAAGTAGGAGCTGACGGAGGAACCCAAGACAGACATTTATTGCTGGTGCAGTAATGACAAGCCAGAAAGCAAGGCTGACCTCCTGCTTGGAAATAAATAAGTGCGACTTTAACACCGTTCCCCAAGGAGAAGCCGAGTGTGGATGCTTAATGTAAACACAGCTGCCAGAGCTGAAGTGTTTATTGCTTTTCTGTCCGTCTGAGCAAGCAAGACCCACTAGAGATGACCCCATTTTTCTGACCCCTTACTTCCCATCCTCCTCCCATTGCAACATACTAGGACGTTGGGGACGGGAGCAGAAAGATCACCCATGCCAGGCAAAAACTGAGGGGTCTCGCATACTTTTGTTGGTAAAATAGTGTATATGAATGAGTTCTTAAAGATTGGGGAAAAAGGTAATGAAGTAACTATTTAGTAATGACATGGAATGATTGATATAGGGGTTTGTTTGGGTAAGAGATCAAGGTGCTATGGCAAGCTTACCATCATGACCACGCCATTTAGGGGTGTCGCTGAATAAGGATTTGCATAGTCGATCTACAATGGGGGGGCACCACGACACCAAGTAGTCAACTAGACAACTATTTTATTCCATATATAGCACACAGAAGAACTTTCTAATAAAGCGACAAAAACTGCCTGTCAACAGACCATGTCTTTTTCAAACAGGCAGTGTGGATGAACCTTCTCTCAGAATGAGAGGTAAGTAACCTTCAAGGCTTTTCTCTGTTCTGGCCCCGAGGTGGTGGAACGAACTTCCCCTAGACATCCGTACAGCGGATCTTCAAGCGACGGTTGAAGACCTTCCTCTTCCTGAAACACCTTCTAAGTTTGCCTTGTAGAATTCAGGAGTTATATTTATATTAAGTTTGTAATCTTGTGTACCAGTGTAGATTTATTCATTGCTAGAGATTTAAAGCACTTTTGTACGTCGCTCTGGATAAGGGCGTCTGCTAAACGCTGCAAATGTAAACATTCATAAAACGGTTCCCTCTAACATTTTAAAGCCATGATGTACAGAACATCACACTAAGATAGACAGAGGATCAATAAACCTAAAAAAAAAAAAAATGGATCACTGCAGAAAGGATTTGCATTCCGCATGCCGGCAAATCAAATTAAATCGGCTACATTACCTGTGAGAGCGCGTTCCCAGTACAGCACAACATCGACGCACAGAAAAATACTAATTCACTTACAGAATTAAATTAAAACGAAATATACCTTTAAAGAATCTCCCAATCATTGTTACACATTTTGAAACCGTCAAGATGACGGCTCATGGAAGGTGAAACTTCGATCTGTCAAAGGGGTGATTGGATTGATTCATGTGCGTAAAAAATATTTATTTAAAGCCTTTTTTCACATTTTCATTTACAACATTATCGTAATAGGCTGCATATTAAGTTATTGAGGAAAACATGTTGTTCTATGTGAAATCAGACATTGAGCACCCTGGTATAACCAAAATGGCATAAAACCTTATTTCAGAACACATCTGTGAGATAGGAGGAGCCCGATTCGTCTACCAGTTGAACAAAAGTTGAATCTTCGGCTCTTCGGGGGGGCAACCCCTATTTGGATTTCTAAAATACAATGTACCGCAATATCTGTGGGAACGTGAAAGAAGGTCAGTGGCAAGGAACGTTGGTCGTTTTTCTGCCTAGCCGTTTCAAACATATGAAATTCGTTCCATCATTGGGTTCGCACACAATTCATATTTTCGAATAAATGATGACCTAGTGAGTTCTCAGTGTCTCCACTGAGGGCTAGAACCCTTTTGATTAGCTCATTTGTTGTGCCCTCGTCTGAATATTTTCACAACAGAAGGACGCGCATTTTGTTCTGCTGACTTTATGGAACGGCCACTTAAAATATTTGCGAAGCCTGTGGTTGGAAATCGACCTAGAACGGTGAGAATGACAACGAGGAGAAGCGGTAGATGAAGCGAATGGAAAAAAAAAGTGCATAAAAAGAAGGCCTATAAATGTCTGTGTCGTCATCCCGTCCCCTTTTAAGATGTCCATCACTGTTTATAGGCCACGGAGCTAACAGACTGTGTGGTTTAATGAAGAAACAAGACACCACAGCTCAGACAGGTGCAACCACTCGAACCTTTTAGTCTTGGCCTTGTCTCTGGATTCACTAGCTAGCTAATAACTTCCACAAGCTGACAAAGAGCCAGCTCCAGGCTGCCCAATGTTTCCCAAGCCCTGGGGAAAGTAACAAGCCTGTAGGGACAATAGAACAACAGAAAGGTGCCAAGAGAGAACTTGAAGTATTTGCTGTCCATTTCATAGAAATTACTACAGGCCACCAAAACAAAGTAAGAAATCGTTTTTGAGGGCACAATGAATAACACTTTTGGATTGTCACAAAGAAAAAACAAAAATTTAGCTTGGACTACAAACTGAACAAAGGAACAAGATTCCATTTCTTTTTCGTGGAAAGGATACAATTTATATGCCTCCACCTTTTAGATATCTGCCAACGATTGCAGAGTCTATAGGTGTGAGGAAATTCTTGCATATGGCAGCTTTGGCTATCATTAAAAAGTCTAGACACAAAAATGGTTTGAGGTAAAACTTTCAAAAATAGCATTTATTCCAAAGTAAGTGTTTAATCCGTGTTACTCAACACCCCTCTTCAGCTGGGTGCCCATGTGTCTTCAACCAACCAACCAACTCCTCAATCAGTGGTGGACGATGTACAAAAACCATGTACTTGAGTAAAAGTACAAAAGTGTTTGCCTTCAAATGAACTTAAGTATCCAAAGTACTATGATTTATTATAGCTATAATGTTCCTATTATCATTTTTGTCACAAGACTTTTGGTTAATCAACTCAATTTATGGGAAAAGAGTTTAAAGTTACTCTTAGCGCACTTATCTATTAATAAAATGATATTAATGAGTCAAACACTGATATTTTTTACAATTATCATGAGCCCAAAACCATATTTGAAACAACTTCTTTCGGCTTCACCCATTAGGGGTCACCACAGCGGATCATCCGTCTCCATACCCCCCTGTCCTCTACATCTGCCTCTTTCACACCAACTACCTGCATGCCTTCCCTCACCACATCCATAAACCTCCTCATGGGCCTTACTTTTCTCTATAAAAAAAAAAATAAAGCCACAGGTGTTATGTCAAATTTGAGTCAGGAGTTTCTTTAATAATTTATTACTTTAGTAGTTGACTACAAAGTAAGATTTCTGATTTTGAAATATAAAAGTACAGAATTATATTTACTTAGTTACTGTCCACCACTGGTCGTCAATACACTTAAGTGAGCCATTGGTGCATCAATCTTAATGCACCCTGCTCCACTCGCTCTATATTCAATAAAAGATCAGCCCTGTAGCCCTGACGGCGAAATGCAAACACTCTGGTTAAACCCTCGACCGAAGGACATTCCTGCTCTCTGATTCAGCAATAATTCCCATATCCGGGCAGTGACTCAACAGGATTGTGGAATCAAACAACATACCTGGATTTCAGTTTCTCACGCTACCCCATGCAAACACACTCCTCCCCCACTACTACTCGCAGACCCACAAGTCATTACACCACTGAGAGTGAGCAATCATGCCTAATCGCCGTCTTTGTGGCCAGCATCGATTCCCGACACTATTCAACGCACTGATCGGCATGCAGCACGCGTGACACCAAAGGGATTTACAGAAAAATCAATAGTGCCATTGTGGAGCCACAGAAATGGGCGATAGCGGCAAGCCTGCTTGAATGAGTGCATCAAAATCAGCGAAAACAACAAACCAACTGCAGAATTGAGGAGGAAGGACACCAAGGGAAGCGTGAGACAAAATTGGCAAACTAAGCTAGAAACCGATTTGGCACTGACAACACAGTGTGAGCGAACAAGCATCATAATAAAATTTCAAGTGGACAAACAAACGAGCAGGGACAAACAAAAGAAACCCTTGGCGTAAGGTTCTCGAATTGTGCATTGGGAACCACGTATGCCTAACGAAGGTTATGCCTTTGGCACGAACCAAAATCTTTCGCGAGATCCGCATCTCTAAGGAGCCTGGGAACGCAAACACTGCGTCGCTCTCATCCGCCTCAACATGGCCTTTCCCTGCAAACCTGGTACCCTTGCACCTGGACCTCGATGTACTCCCACCACTCCCCTTCTTTCCTCCCTTTCCTGTTTATCCACCCGGGCCAGGTGTAGGAGACTCTGGCACCTCCTCAATCGGACGTAGCCAAGCCAAGAACATCAGCAAACACATGGTGACCACAAAAGTGGTAAAGCACAGATGGGCACAACAGCGCCAAGTGAGCGGGTCTCTCATTAGGGCTGAGCAGAGCTGCCACTCTAATGAAAGGCAGAGAAAGGCACTCGAGAGCAAAAAAGCCGCTGTTGTTGACAGTGTGGCGACAGCAGCCCACTCTCTTTGTGCTTATTTAAATCCCAGCCTGGTCTTTCCATCCACCCCCCTTCCCAATTCTGTCTGTCTTTCTTCCTCTCCCCACTCCTTCTCACCGCTGCTTTAATAATGGTGTCTTCAGGGCTCTGATTAAAGATTGCCATGTGGTATTAAATGACAGGTAAGACTGCAGGCAGGTGTTGCACGCTGATCCTCGCCCAGACAAACCGTACACACTGGCTCTCCTTATGCCCATAAGTAAGTACATGTTACCTGAGAGACTCGAACGCACCCACCCACACACACAGTGTGCAGTGCTGAATGGATTTACAGAAGGGGGCCGGACTGGACATCTGCTTCTCTCTGGACGGTTGTGCGTTTTGTTTTTTTTTTGGCCCTTTCTTCGGTCTTAGATTTTGGGTACTTTTGTTCCCGTGCAGTCCTCTGGAGATCGATTCAGCCCTCTTCAGAGACGCAGATCTGGCACTTCACCGGGTGTTGGGCGACTGTGTGTGTGTTTGTGTGAGGTATCATGGAGAGTCGTGGATGAATAAGTGCTTCATGAGGCGAATTTGTTTCAACCAGAGGCTTTCCTCAGTGTTAAGTGTGCCTGAGCAGATGCAAAACCTAGATCAAAGAAAAACTCCTGAAGACCAGGAAGGGTGCAACAGCATCTTAGAACTTTGTACTACCCCCAGTGCAGGCCCAGCTACCATAACTAAAGCGCCACTGGCTGCAGGAGTTACGGCAAGTAAGGACACGTACATATATAAAAAAATATATAAAAAAGCGAGATATAAAGATATTTCTTTATTCGAGTCTTCTGGGGATTTAATGGGATTCACATTCATATAGACACCCTGGTATACAAAGCAGCAGTCATAGCCGTGCTTTGAAGTGAGTGAGAGCGAACAAAAGAATCAAGTATGAATGAAGGGAATAAGAGATACGCTAATCTGCTAGTTTGCTTCATACCAGACAAAGGTTAATATGAATCGAGTGCCAGTGTTAGGAACATTTTCCACTGATATTAGACCAGGAACACGCAGTTACAGAAACAAATAGAAGAGCACAATGCAACACTTCACATGAAAACCCCAGGAACGTTCATACTGGCTTTTAAAACTAGCATAAAAACCCAAGAACATTCATAATGGTTTTTTAAGACTAGCATAAAAACCCTGGAACGTTCATACTCGTTTTTTAAGACTAGCATAAAACCCCAGGAACGTTCATACTGGTTTTGAAGAAAATAAATGGGTATTAAGAGAGGAACACTAGTACACGTGTGAGGTAATTGTTATTGCTCCTTATCGCGTCTTTAAGTGGCTTTGCACGTTTCAAGCTCTAAAGAAAGAAAAAAAAATGTACATGGCGAAGAGTTAATTGCACACAGTACATGAACACATCTCATTTCCCCTTCCTCTTCAATTATTAATTCAAACAAATATGGAGCACGGCTTTAAAAGCAACTAATTAAAAGTGACAAGAAATGAAAATTAATTTCAAAAGAATGAGTGCTCATTATTAAAGCCCTCTGATCCCCTCCCCCCGAATGGCAATTCTATTGTAGAAGCGGTCGTGTCATCATTAGCTCGCTAATAAGCGCAGTGCGCCGCTTCGAACGGCTATCAGAACCGATCGCCACGGGGAAAAAATAAGGAATTATGGGAGGGATGTATGGGGTGTGTGGTGAGGATCTGCGTTCTATGTGAGGATCTCTGGCATGTTGTATGGTCCAGCTGAAGACTTCAATAAAGTATTTGATATAGTAAAGATACTGATTTAAATGGTTTGCTGACGATCGCATCATGCAAATTCCTTTTTGTTCTGCAAACACACCCGATGCTTAGCTGGAACACACTTGGTGATGTGCTTACACACACTCGCTACTTGAGAAAGAAAGACTGATACTGTAACTCAGAGAGAGAAAAAAAAAAAAAGAAGCATGAACACAGTCCAAATTGGGGTACATTAGGTTCTGTGTGTGTGTGCGTGTGTGTGTAAATTTTATATAAAAATACACACAAACACACACACAAAGAGATAGATGGATGAACAGACAGACAGACAGACAGACAGATCCCAGCAGTATCCACAAACATAGGCAATAAGGCATGCAAAAGTGTGTTGAGTCTTGTCACCTCTTTTTTGCCTGTCCCTCCTCCCAGCACTCACTCCCTCCATCCGTGCTTTGAGAGCGAGAGTCGTCCTCTTTGTGTCCTCCTTTAGAGCCTGAGCCATGGAGCTGGACACTTGACAGAGAACCTACACACAAACACACACACAAAAAAAAAGTTTGCTTGACTAGATGAACATGTGGAGGTTTTCTATGAGAATCTGCCAATTTTTGTAAGGAGTCTCCAGTGTCAGAAGTTTAGAACAATCCAAAAAATTTCAAGAGAGAGAAACCGATAAGATAACCACAGATTTTTTTATGACTAGGACTTATGTATGTGAATGTGATGCAAAGCTGTGTAAACGTTGCAGTTAGCATGAAATATGCTGTTTCTGAAATGATCAACTACATGCTGGTGGCAGGAACACTATTCAGGTAGTCAAGCAGTAACTACTTCACACCACCTTGTCGTATATTACAATGTTCAAGTTAAAGGTTAATGTTGAAGAAAAGCTAAAACAGACCCCGATTTTCTAAATCTCCTTCTCAGCTCTGATCAGAAGAAAACATTCCTTACAGACTAATTCTAAAAAGAAGGAAAATCTTAAAAAAAAATCTTTCTTGCTGCTTCAATGTAAGTTCTCAACGCTGTTTGAAAACATCTGACCTGCAGGTTTTCTGACGGATTGGCAGATATAAGAAAATGCTGCTCTGTGATGAAAGTAATGATGAATTTGTATATGCAGATATAATATATTCATATAATGGTACACTTGTTCATACCAAACTGCTTGGGTACAGGGCATTTAGTACCATGAACAGGTGTACCAAATGCACTCCCTGTTTTACTTGTAGAACGTGTAAAATCTAAGTTTCCTAACAACACATTAAGTAGCGGACCCCAAGTATGTTTAATTTCCACTTTGCATTTTTTAACGACAGTCATCTTTTACGTACAGCTTCGAGAATTCCTCTTAAAATTGGAGAAATTCCTGAAAATTGAATTAACAAAATGAAATGAATTTATTTATGATACAAAAATATGATATAAATATTATTTATAAATCAATTGTAAAACAAGTGTTTCTTAAATGCAGACATTTGATCAAGTACACTGAAATAAGTAGAAAAAAAAGATTTTTAATATTTAAGATAAATTAATATATATATATTTTTTTTTATTTAAACCAAGCAGTCATTTTATTTAACATTGTATATTAAAATGTGAATTGTTGATGTTCAAAAATAAAAAAAAGAATTAACGACGTTAATAAAAAAAAAACAAGCAATTTATTTTTTTCAATATTCTGTTCCCCAACAGTAGTGAAAATGAACATTGAACAAACAAAATATCAAGAATGACACGGCATAAACTAGGTAACGTCGTAGCTACTCGGTCACTTACGCATATAAGCTGCAGATATTTACAGTCAAAACAATTCAGAACAGTCGACAAGGTCAACATTTACCTCAGAAACTTCAGGTTCTACGACAAACATCTTTCAGATTCCATTATATTTTCTGTTTATGACTTGCGAGTCCAATCATCAACACATCAATTGGAAATGTGTTTAAGCAGCAACCATTTATGATGAAGTCGTGTTTTGTTTGTTGAATGAACTTTGGGAGAGTTGGCAGGGGAGTTGAAAGCTCAGTGGTTTAAACATTGCACTCATAAGGTCACAAGTTCAAATCCCAGCACCACTAAGCTGCCAATGGTTTGCCTTGAGCAAGGCCCTTAACCCTTAACTGCTCAGGTGTTAAGTGGCTCTGGATAAGGATGTCTGCAAAATGCCACAAGGACAAATCAATCCACAAAACCTTTTTTTTCCCCTCTTCTCAGGTAGTGGTGTCTGCATAGACATTCACATATGGTAAAACCACCAGTACTGTGACCATCATGGCACCAAGAGAGCCACAGGAAACCCGGGAAAAAAAAAGGAATGAGGTAAATAAAAAAGAAGAGGATGTGTGTTGAGAGAGAGATAGAAACATGATGGCTGTTTCTTAGTAGAGGCCTTGATGGAGAACCTGTTTGTAGAGAAGAAAAGAGGAGTGGAGGAAGCAAGTCCAGGCAGCCGGCTGTTTGGGAAGAGAGCAAAACCACAACGTGTCATCATGAGCCTTCACACACACCCGGACCTCGCTGCGGTAGGTCGGGTCTCTGGAGCTTCAGATGCGCGCGCGCGCACACACACACACACACACACACACACACACACACACACACACACACACACACACACACACACACACACTCACTAAAGGCTGTCATCACTGTGGTCTTTCATATAATAGCATCTGGCTTATGGATCTGCTAAAGTGTGTTGTCTGTAGAGGCCACACTCACGCGCGCATACACACTGTTTAACGTGTGTTGTCATCGCCACTCAACCCGGCGTGTTTTTCTAAGAGATTAGCGTTCGTCTCAGTTAACCCAAACACCCCCCCCCCACACACACACACACACACACACACACAAACCCCGAGTCCTTTTTCAAATCATCAGTCAGCCTTTAAATAAACAAGTCAAGGAGAGCGATCAAATTAAGCTTTTCTGTAAAACATCCATGAAAGGCTGGAGAAAAGACAAGACCACCACCGCTTCACTTCAAAACCGGGCTGGAGCGGCTCTCAGGCTCTCCGGGGACCAAACATTTCGACTAAAGACACAGCTAAAGTAAAAGCACTCGAGCCAAAATGGCTACTAAAGATAAAGCTAAGCGTTCGAGAGGCTCGTGCGTGGCCTACATTCAGAATGCCACTTGTACCAGCTGCTTTTTAGATTAGACTGGGCAGAGCCGGCACTGAGAGAGCGCGATTACAAGCGTAAACATCGGAAGAATAAAATTTTGCAATAAGGCGTGTTTATGATTTATGCCTCGGCTTAATTTCTGGCTTGAGACCAAGTTCTTTTCTGAAGACCAGGACCTGCTTAGATGGTACTTAGAGCAATAAACCTCACTGTTGGTATTATATCAGGGGCATGAGGATGGTCAGCAAAGAACAATCATCTTTTTTTCCATTTTTTATTAAAGTTATGAAAGGGCAGGATTTTAGCTAAAATAGGTATATTGCAACCACTCCCTTCATGCATTTCTTTTCTGTACACACTGTTGGTCCAGGGTCTACAGTTGGTCCTCTTCATTTAATGTTTAGCTCATGTGAGCGTTGAGACGTTTCAGTGTAACGATGGTGAAACCGATGGTGTATACGTGAATCGTTTTTGGGCACCGTTTTCGAATTTATCCGGATTAGTGCAGACGTAAACCTATATGGATGTTCTGTTCTCCCCATGTTGGTATGAGTTCTCTCATGGTTCTCTGGTGTTTTTACACTGCCCAATATCATGCCACTTGGTGAACTGACTATGGTGTATTGTACTTAAGTGCCTGTGTGTGTATTTTGCCCTGTGATGGACCAATCAGCTTGTATTCCTGCCTCATGCCCATTAAAGCCAAGACAGGAATCAAAACCCAGGACATTCTAGCACGAGCATTTACTAAGAAAGGAGTCTGTGAACCCGGCACATCCCTGAGGAATCGTAATTTGTGTCATTTTGTGGAGCGTTTGGTAGTTCAGAAGGTTTGGGAAACCTTGGTGGATCACCTATTATTGTTAGCCAATTATAATGGAGCAGAATCTTGGAGAAAAACGTGAATCTCATAAGGTATTTTGAGTCGAGCTTTACAGCGCAAATCGAGAACATAGTCATTTCTTCATTCAACAGACATTTTTATTGAAAGCAATCCAAGCTGAACATTTCAGGGTCAAGGAGCTTCCTCGAGCGAGTGAACATGTGTCGATGTTTCACGCTCTCTGCTGAGGCACGGCTGACGAGCTCATTCACACTGGTCCTCGCACACATGCACCTTACTATGGAAACCACGTGGTAGGTAAATAAATAATCAGGAAAAAAACCTCAAAAGAAGTGGTTTTGTTCATAAAAGGTTTCTTCGACATGGCTGCTTCAAACGATCCTTTAAAACCTTGTGGCGTAAAAAGGAGGAGGGGAGGAGGAGAAGTTGTTGTGTTCTTCACATTTTGTTTGACAAGAGAAAAAAGAAATAAACCAATGCCACGTTGCTCGGACCACAACGACTCAAAAATAAAACGCTCCGAAATGATGGCTGTCTGGATGAGAGGAACAGAACTTTTCATTTAAGCATGACTTGATGTGGCATTTTTATAGAACAAAATGAGGAAGAATCTAATCCAAGCAGAGGGGAAAAAAAAAAGAAAAAAAAAGAAAAACAGTTGAGGAGCAGTAAAGAGCCAAGCTCGAGGGATTTAGGGCCAGTCTTGGCATGAAGATAGAAACTTCTCGATACTGAAGAATACGAATGAGGCACTTCTGCATCAGTTCTACCAAAGGAGGAAGATGAACAGAAAGAAAACATTTTTAAAATATATATAACGATTTGCATAAGGATTTGAGTGAGTTTGACGAGGGCCAAATGGTGACGGCTAGACGTCTGGGTCAGAGCATCTCCAAAACTGGTCCAAGTAGTGAACCAGCGAGGCTCATTGACGCAGGTGGGGAATGAAGGCTACCTCGTGTGGTCCGACCCAACAGACAAGCTCCTGTTGCTCAAATTGCTAAAGTTAATGCTGTTGATGCTCAACAGGTCAGAACTGTTTTGGCAGCAAAAGGGGGACCAACACAATACTAGGCAGGTGGTCTTAACGTCGTAAATAAAAAAAAAAAAAAAAAAAAAAAAAAAAAAAAATGCCGGAATGGACTTGAAAAGAGGCAGAGACGAGCTAAAAGTCTGAAGTAAAAAAAATGAAATAAAAAAAAAAGCCTAGTGGACAGAGACGGGCGGTGATTACAGGTCGAGTGCAGAACTCGCAGTGACTGAGATGAAAACGAAGAGTGACAGTCGCATTAGCACTTGTTCCTCTTCTGTGCAAAGTAAAAAAAACAAAACGTGTGCGCCTGTCTATCACTGTCTGAGCCCTGCCACTAAACCACGCCCCCTCTTAAACACACACTCGCGCACAGTAGCGAGGAGCGGTGGGAGGACATCTCGGCGAAACCCTGTTATTATATTTTGGCGGCTTAGCCTACGGCGACGCGGAAAGAAATCAGATATGACACTGATCCTCTGCTAACACGACGATTGTGGCTGGTGGGACTGGTGGAGCCAAGCGCGTCGCTAGTCACTTTAACACCACCATGTGCGTGTTTAACGAGTGATCGTTCATACGACCGTCAAAAGTTCAGTCAGTCAGAGAAGTCTGATCTTGCTCATTTGAATATATAATAATTAAAGATTAAATGAAAAAAAATGTATAGGAATAAAACATCAACAATATCATGGTCAGATCGACTGGAGATCCTGGAGTTTCCTATAACAGGGTATCCTCAGATAATCGTCAATTAATATGAAGTTTGATTTATTTCCAAAAAACCTTTTATACTTTCTTGTATTGGTTTATAGTTCAGTTTAATGTTTAACGAAATCATTGTGCATTGTTTATTTTTTTCCTTCCACCCTGGTCTGAAAAATTTCCAGTGACAAACTCTAAACACTGGAGACCCCTTTCCAAAAACACCTCACACTTTCAACATTTACACACACCAAGTACAATTACTTAAAATGGAAATGATGGAGGGAGCGCGATTGGTATCGGCAGACGGAAAAGTAGTGAAGTAAAAACGGCGAGATTAGACGGAAATATCGTCTTACCGTTTGGGCTTTTGGCTCCATGGTCGTCGAGGAGCTGGCGTCTCTGTTCGATCTTAAACTCCTTCAGAGAGAGATACAGGACCTTCCGCATCACTCGCTCTTCCGACCAGGGGATCCCATCGCTGTCGTCCTGCAAACAGACAAACCATCAAGCAAATCGGTTAACAATCGGAGAGACTCAGAAGAACGCATGGCTTTGGTATATTTCAGAACCATATCGCCATCTAATACCAAAAACATGACACTGTAATTCGAATGGTTTCCTTTCCAGGCACGTTTACATGGCGTCCCAAAAGTCTCGATGCACAGTAAACATAGGGGAAGCGGTCACAACATTGCAATGGTTTTTAACAAGAAAAACATACACCAAACTTAAATTCAAACACAATGCAAGTGTGAGCAGACCAAGCGAGAAGGACGTCTACGAGCATTGATTAACAAAGGAACAACCGCCATGCTCCCATATATTATTCTATTTTCTGCTTTTTTGAAAGTACAAAAATAAAGTGACATTCTTTCTAAACAGGAACAGAATCCTGATGCCAACTTCCCATCCGTAACCACACACTTCCTTTCTAAGCAAACACAAAACACAAATCATGCAGATTCTCAGTATAAGACTTAATTTAAAAATATATATAAATATAAATAAATGCCTTATACTGAGAATCTGCATGATTTGTGTTGTGTGTAAATAAAACACACACACACACACACACACGCACACACGCACACACGCACACACGCACACACGCACACACGCACACACACACAAAAGCCATGAGCAGAAACATGTGCAAATCACGAGAGACGGCAAATCCAACATGGCACCTGGTCCGTGCCAATTTGCCATCCGCCTTGCTTACTTCTGCATGTTTCATTGAAGTAGTAGTTTTAGGGCAGGTACAAAACTCCGAACAAAACCATGTTTTTTCAATCTGTTTTTTTCCAACATGGTGAATCCATTTAAGGACAGCTGATGTAACAATACATACAAAAGACGGAGAAAAACAAAGCCACACCCAGCTTCCATTAGTCGATTCAATTGTTGGTTTAATCTAAAGCATTTTACAATTAAGGAACAAACCAAACAAGCTCGGATGTAAGAATGCAAAGAGTTTAAAAGGTTTAAAGTAGAAGTTGTTTAGCAACAATGTAAAGTTTGTTTTTTTTTACAACAAATCAGCAGCCAAAATGTAGCCAATTGGTCGGATCTGACGGTGGATTTCCTTTTTGGCCACTATCACGAGACTAATGCAAGTAATCAACCTCAATGATATTTTACATTGAGTAAGATTTAGTTAGAACCACTATATTCACCACTATACTATATCATATGGGGCTCCTGAGACATCTTGCAATTTCCGCTGATCTCATCGTGATCTCATCATACATATTTAAACCTACGACCAGGACGTCTTTAATCGCTAAGTGCTATAACTTCCTCCAGCATCAAAACACAAGGCTAATTATGAGGCACGCACAGCTCAATAAGCAAACGTAATTATCGCGCAGTGCTTTTGAGACAGCGAGATCAAGAGGCCCGTGTTAGGAGGAAGTGCCTGGTTTTAACTTACAGCTGTTAACAACTTTAAACACAGGAATCTGTTGCGTTTAGCAGATCTGAAAGAGAAGATCTGAAGTATCAGCTCGGCCGAAGTTAAGCCTGGCTTCACACTGTGCGATTTCTAGCGCTCTTTTAAGATCGTTAATCATCCCAGCGTCCACCATAATCCTAAAATACAATTCTTGGCCCGAATTCCAGAATGGCCCGTACAAAAAAGTGTCACGACACACCATGAAGCTCTTCTAACTATAAATCCTGCAATTAAACAAGTTACAAGAGAACACCTTTTTAAAAGATAAAGAAAAGGATTTTGGAGGCATAACAGAAAACATGGAATAAAAGAGATAATAAAATATGTCCGTTCACATGTTCTGAAGATTTAAAACTTTCTGTACGATCAATTGATCTTTGAATTAACATCAATATGTGAGTGAGAAGGCTAAACATGCGAAACAAAAATTTCCACAAACTAATACACACCAATAATGTGTATGAGGAGGAAAAAAAAACAATTCTATGCTACGGACAATGCTGTATTCCAGCTAGCCAGAAGCTAGCCAAAAGCATGCTAATTTGGCTGACTAGCAATTCTGAAGCTGAATGTCACATTGAATTTAAGAGTGGATCTGGATTTGTGTAGCATCAGTGTTAGCGATCTTTTGGTTACTCAAAATGCCTGTAATAAAAACGCTAAGTCGGGAGGGAGATAAACAAAAACAAACAAACAAACAAACAAAAGATACTTTTAGTGTTTAGGACACGAACTAAATTGTTACAGGAATGAGTAAGCAATCAAAGCAGTTCAGTCAGGCTAAAGGGTTTTACCTCAGAGCGCAAAAAAAAATATTACTGCCATCTTATCAGGGGAGATAACAGTGTGAAGAATCTATTAAGCAGCCGGGCTCATAAAGTGAGCATGAAAGCGAACGTTTGGCGACGAGAGGAGAGAGAAGTGGACGCGACAGGGCTCTAGGAGATTAGTGTGTGTGTGTGTGTGTGTGTGTGTGTACACCCAAAGTTTCAGCCAGGTCTGGCAAAGCACTGATGAGGTCAAGGATTAAAACAAGCCTCATTAGCAGTTTAGCATTTTGACACACTAGCGCTAAAGCAAGACTCGTATTCAGCCAGTCAGGAACGAGCTGCCAAGTTTGTCTTTTAAACCCTGGTGAGCTTTGTAGTGTCGAAAACACACAACAGATTCTGAAGGCATCGAAACTTCGGATGCTTATACAAATGTAAACATGTTTTCTACGGAGCAGCCTGTTTATTTTACCTGAGAATTGCTATGAGACAAATAGAGAGAGAAAAATACGATCCTACAACGCATTATAAACATGTCTATAGCTTGGACATCGTACCATTGAAACACATTTACAGCCGCCAAACGCTTGTTAGCAAGCTTGTTGTATTAGCATGTGGATATGCTATTATATATCCACACGAGAGACTGGGACTCCTTTCAGAATTGTTCAATAGACTTAAATTTGAAAACCAAGCTATAAATACGGCTATAAAGTCCGAACACACACACACACACACACACACACACACACACACACACACACACACACACCTCAGATCTGTCCTAAAAAAACCTATACACTGCCAATAAACTGAATACACTACGAATTAAGTCTCATTGTTTTCTATGTGGAGAGAGGAGTAGGACGGAGGGGTTTGGGCAAACAAAATGTGTTTGGGGGGGCAGGGTTGACACTGACAGGTGAGCTTTACATCTCCCAGCAGACATGTACACACACACACACACACACACACACACACACACACCTGACAGAAGCCGATTGGGTGCAAGGAGTGTGAAAACCTCCAGGTCGTCTCATTAGACACCCCCATGGGCATGCATGCGCACATACGCACACACACACACACACACACACACACACACAC
>JBCEWE010000191.1:2951435-2966435 GCA_039877035.1 Silurus lanzhouensis
AACATAGCGTTTGTATATTATTTGTAAAATCAGACCCGGTTGAGAACAGGTCAGATCCAGAGCTCCAGCAGGTCCAATCAACAGAAGAAACCTACACAAAACATTACAATCACCCCTGATGGACTTCACTTATAAAATATAAAATGGGGAATGATTTTGATTGAATGACAGTGTGTGTGTGTGTGTGTGTGTGTGTGTGTGTGTGTGTGTGTGTGTGTGTGTGTGTGTGCTGATAAAAATGCTTCACAGTCTTAGACTCAGCGCCTTTTAATCTCACTAATATACGCGGTTGATATGCCATGCAAAGTTTTACAGTAAATCAAAATGGCAGACAGAAGCAGCAAACAACTCCTGAAGCTGTTATTACGGACGTTAAAGTGTCAGTAAGGTGCATTTTAGATGCAGACACTCTGAAGCATTTCTCATTCGATGATGCAAAAACAGCAGGAAAATATAAAGCAGCAGTCAAAAATCCTAACAGCAGCAGCGCCTAAAAGAAAGAAATAAAAACAAGCATCAATCATACGGACTCCAGGCAAAGAGGTCCATTAAAACCCAGAGCCTTCATATGGTTACATCATCATCGTCGTCACCTCTAACCCCGAGTACAGGCCTAGCTCTCGACATCGCTCGGTGGCTTTTTACAGCACGATACGTCAACCCACTGTTCGCTTTCTTTCTCTTTTTCTTTCTCTCCCTCCCTCCCTCCCTCCCTCCCTCTAGGTGCACTTTGAAGCCAGTTTGGTTTGGAGCCGTGCCCATGACGTGACACGCAAAGCCAGCGCTGCATTAGGACAAACCAAAAACTCAACTCAACAATTTCCTGTACAGCCACTTGAAACTGCGCTGTTCGGAATCCTGCACCGATCTAAAAGCGGCTCATGAGAACTTCTGCTCGTCTTAGGAGACGGCTTCATGCCCGTACAGGCCCCGCTGCATCGCTCCAAAAACCTCCATTACTTTTGCATTCAGACGCAGCGCTCGATTTGTCTCGTACAATTAAGCTGCTGGTTGGGAAGCGGGAGCTCGGGTTAAGATGGAGGACTTCTGAAGGTCATGAGTTCGAATCCTACCACCACTAAGCTGCCCTTGCTGGGCCCTTGAGCAGGGCCCTTAACCCTTAACTGCTAAAAGTCCCTCTGATTAAAACTGTCTGCCAAATGCTGTGAATGTCTAACCAATGTCTGTGATGAAAAAAGAAAAAAAACAAATGTTTTAACACAGATTTCAAAATCATTTATTCATTAAATGGATTTAATTAAAAAAAAAAAAAATTTTAAATTGTGATTATTTTGCCTTTTTTTTTATTCTATTGTGATAATCTACTTAAAATCCACACTCTGCTCTCTTTCTTCCTCTGCAATATGCAAACGAGCGAGCCAGGCGAAGGGTGAGACCCTGACCAGCCGTGGTTTTGGAGCCAAACAGAAAAAAAAAAAAAAATGTTGACTTTACATGCCCTTAAATCCCTCTAATAAATAAATAAACAAACATCTTTAAAGACACAAAAGTATCTACCGATGTGATACGATTCCCCCATTGCGATCCGATTTCGATTTTATTCAATGGGTTTTGCAATTCAATATGGTGCAGATAGTTTACTTTTGTTTCTTCGGTTCAGACAGACGGCAAATCAATTTACTTAAGTGCGTCTGACTTCTAACAAACTCCACCCCTTCACAAACGCGCCTTTGTAGTGCAAAGAATAAGAAAAAAGATTAAATAAAACAAGATGTTATTTTCCTGTTGTGTCTCCAAAAAGACGCAGCTCTACCTCTGCCATGTTAATCTGTATTCTATGCGACTCTCGGGACACGTCATATTCACGTAGCAGCAGCGGATGCAACAGTCGTAAAGGTTAGCGAGGAGAAATCTTCAAATAAAATAGTGCTCGCAAATTTTTGGTCACTTTCTATTTAATAAAAGTATCTACGCATTTCATCGATAAGTTTTATGCCGAGATGTGAATGTTACCATCATGAGTTGGGTTGTAACAATTATTAGATAAAATCGATGATGTCATTGATTAGGCGGGCTGCTCAAGTTACGGGTTAGCGCGACGGTAAGATAACGCGGCCGCGTGCAAAACGTCGGAGTGTACAGCGTCAACCGGCAGCGGGAAAAAGTGCGTTTTTGGGCGAATGCTTGAACTTTCATTCTCCTTTACATAAATTGCTTCACCTTGCATATTCAAATGTTTTTTGTTTTTGCTTTTTTTTAACAAAAGAAAACAAGCTTTTTTTTTTTTTTTTAAAGGAGAAATCCCCCATGCGCTCCTCAACAAGCAGCTACTATACGCTGTATAATGTCAGAATTAAAGATCGTTAAACTTGATATGTGGCTTTTGCGTGTATTAAGTACACTTTCATACATAAACACCCTTAATTAGGGTTATATATAGTTCAAAACATCTAATTAAACATGTAAAATAATTGTAACAATTATAATTGCAGCTCTATAGATAAGTGTACTATAAAATTAGGTGCAGAAAGCTACACCCACTGGGCAACTCAAAGCCACACCCACTGGGCAACTCAAAGCCACGCCCACAAAATCGGGTTCTACTACAAGACAATTGTGACTAATTCAGGCACAAAGTAAAATGTAAAAGAAGGTAAAATACTGCACATTCATTCACATACACAACGCTGGTGAAGAGTCATGCTCTAACATAACCCTCCTGTGCGTCATTTCCAACAAAGCCCTGCTTGTACACACACACACACACACAGACGGAGAAGAGGTTCTCTAATGACTCTGCCTTCTCGTGTCTTTAATTAACGGACAGACACGTCCGTCTGAAGTGTGCAGCGGAGGAGAACAACAAAGCTCCAATCACACTGTGTAATCAGTTCGGAGGGATTTGGAGGCACTCGTCTCTCAAGGGTGGCGCAGCGGAAGCAAGGCGCGCTAGCAAATCTCTCTCACGCACACACACACACACACACACACACACACCTCATGTAAAAGGTTCCACAGCTGGCACAAGTGTGTGTCCTAGCCACATCCGAGTGCTCTGGAGCAGGCCTCCAGCTGCCTGTTTACAGAGTGCTCCAACCACACACACACACACACACACACACACACTGCATGCACATGCACCCACACACACCTCCACAGAGCAAGATGCATGGAAACATGTTTACATCGGCAGGAAGAAAGGTCAAACGAAAGTGTAAGAAAAAACTTCAGTCCCTTTTTTACAGCTTTATATACCACATACATTGTGATGTATTTATTATAATGAAAAAAAAAAAAAATCTAACTAGATCAGCAATATATGACATTTCTGTACAAGCTAATAAGCATCTTACAGAGCGTTTCACTGCTCATCACCTCTGAGCCAATCCAAAGGGGTTTCGGTTTCTAACGGCAGCTCTGACCATACGTTAAATCTCGGGGAACGTCTTATAGTTCCTTCGATTTCAAGTGATGTTGAAGATGATGTAAGAAAACTGAACACTTTTGAAACAATCTGATAATTCTGTAGTGTGCAAGTGTGTGTGTGTGTGTGTGTGTGTGTGGTGTGTGAGGGGCAACTTATTCAGCAAGTGGACTGCAAGCTGTATAGTCAAAAACAAAGCCAAAAAAATAGCAAAGCACAAGTGCAGAGAGCATACTTGAGTATAGTTGAGTCATCAAATCAGCCTACTTGCAACACACACACACACACACACACACACGCGTATTCCATTCAAGTGACAGATTCTGCGTTCAAACAAGTGTCAACCCGAACCTGCTGTCCTCATCACACAGTCCAGCGCCAGCTTTCAAGGACAAAAGCCTAACAGAACATTCTGCTTTCTTTCCTGCCCTCCCACCACCACCACACACACACACACACACACACACACACACCCTCCTCCTCACCTCTGTGCCCGGGCCTGTCTACGGGATGAAAGCCAGAAGGTTTGTGTCGAGCCACAAGTTGACATCAAATCAGATTTTCCTCAGTCTGCAGCAGACCCAGGAAAGACTGAGGAAGTCCGACTGACAACCAACAAATCTGAGATGTGCTCGTAAAAGCCCCCCGCCCTCTAATTAATAATTTGAAGCTCTGCCTTCGAACTTTGGAATTTGGACTGGAGGAGAAAACGGATTACGCATCGCTGCGTATTAACGAAGGTGCGTCAATGAGATTTGATTGATCTCGAGCCTTATACAATATTTCACGTTTAATCAGATCTTGCTTCATTTATTGGTGCTTCAAACAAGGTATGACTTGTATTTTGAATGTTCCAAGTAATGAAATAAGATAGAAATGTAGCTTTATAAATGGCCATAGGGGATTCGGGGTATTTCAAATAAGTAATGCATCATCAGACTTTTTTTTTCTTTTCAATAGAGTCTTTGCAGGGGTCCATAAGGACTGCATTTAATTGGATAATATTTCATTTCAGGGGGTTTAAGAGGTCATATAATCGTAACATCACACCACGACGAGGAATCATCTTCGCAGTGACGATTAAAACAGGATTTTCAGTAAAACTCTAATGACCATGAATATCATGCTATTTGACTTTCGCGATTCTACGAAGTAATTCGCAGTAACAGAAACCCGAGTGGCTCAAAGAGGTCAGCGCTGGGCAGTTGCTCTAGAGCTCATGGCGATACAGAAAAAAAAGAAGAAGCGCCTGTCGATATGGTGAGAAGAACGAGCCACTGCTGCTCGTCCTCAGTCGGAGCTTTGCTGCTTTCATTCCTGTCACGCAGCTGCACTAACTCTCACACCCACAGAACATAACGGAAATCCACGTGGCCTGACAAACGCTGAGCAAGGGCTTAATTTAGGATTCGAGAGACAGGAAGACGAGTGTGTGTGTGTGTGTGTGTGTGTGTGTGGGAGGATCGGCGAGAGAAACGCAATCTAGATAGTGGCGATGGAGAAACAGGAAAAAGGGGATGCTGGGAGGAGGAGGAAAAAAAAAAAAAAAACAGCATGAGAAAGTATCAAAATCTATGCGCTTGTGTGTGTGTAATATATATAGTATTGTCCTGTTTCCCCTCTCTCTCTCTCTCTCTCTCTCTCTCTCTCTCTCTCTCTCTCTCTCTCTCTCTCTCTCTCTCTCTCTCTCTCTCTCTCTCTCTCTCTCTCTCTCCCCTCTCTCTCTCTCTCCCCTCTCTCTCTCTCTCTCTCTCTCTCTCTCTCTCCCTCCCTCCCCTCTGCGCTTTCAGAGACAAATCAATCTGCCGTTGCTCTTCATTGAAATGAATTGCTCAGGAACGGCCTGGCAGGCTGCGCGGCCCCTCGCCAGCGCACAGATTATTATTCATGGAGGCGTCGAGCCTCACGGGAGCACAGAGCGACACGACAGGCCTCGCACTTCACTGCGCACGCACACACAAAACACAGCTCGCCAGCACCTAGGGGCCAGAAGAGCGCCGGACTCCCGTCATGACTCTTACCCAGACACTCTGCTCCCACTCGAAGTGGGGGGGGGGGAAGAAAGAAAAAAAACATCTTGAGTGGTTTCCTCGGGTTTCCTGGCAGATTTGAAAGAAAACGATTCGCCATTTAACCGAAAACAACGTTGTCCAAAGAAAGCTGCAAATGTCTTCTCTACTATTTATACCTGAACAAAACCAGACCGAATGACAGGACAGGAATAAATGACTCAACCAACTGAAGGGAATTTGAAAAGAATGAAACCAAATAGAACAAAGCGTCTTGACTGAATTAGTTACAGAGCTGAACAGGTGAATCGATTTCACTGAATTACGGCGCTGAACTCGGATACAATTCAATTTTTGCCCGAGTTACTGAATGGGAATCAGTTCAAAACCTGCTGAAACTAAATGAAGGTGGTGAAAAACTGCTGAAATGAGTTGGACTCGTTTACCGAACAGAAAGAGATCGAAGTGAAATACTGGGAAGCAATCTGAAAAACATTAACAAACTACTTCCAAAAAATAAAAAAATAAAAGTCTACTGAAATGATTTATACTACTGAACCAAAATCCTCTGAAGGCCGTTCTTCTGAATCGAAACCCTTCTGAAGTAATTCTCTTAGTTCTTTCACAACCCAACCCTTAGGACCCGAACCTGGCTCGAAAGGAAGTGTGAAAACAGTGCGAGGGGGTGCACAGGGTCTGTGAGTGGAGCTGTTTTTTATTAAACATCAAATGTGTGTGTGTGTGTGTGTGTGTGTGTGTGTGAGAGAGAAAGAAAGAGCGAGAAAGAGAGCAAACAGAGTTAGCACTACTTTTTGAATGCACTACTGCACGAGGGCAAACAAACCCCCCCCAACCCCCGGTGTCCTGGGATGCCCTCCCGAGTGCTGGCACAGTCGCAGAGCACAGAGCGAAAGAGGTGTTTATGCCAGGCCTCACTCCTGACTCACGTGCTGGCCAGAGCGATCAAACAGCTGGGCTCCAAACACACACACATCCACGGTGCAGCGCGAAAACTACTGCTGCGGTCACACACACACACACCAACATATTAGTCTCACACTGACGCTGAGTGACTGGCAGCGGAACGGGACGCAGAAAAGCAGGATGATAGAAGAAGTGAGCGATTTTCATGAGGAAACAAATCGGGCGCCATTTTTGGCCCTTGGAAAGAAAACAAACGGGTTTTGGAGATCCAGCCCACCCAGACTGCTGCCTCCATCTGTCTGTCTGTCTGTCGTTATTTCTGTCTCCGCATCCCTCCCTCGATCCCACCCTCTCTCCCTCCCTCTCAGTCTCTAACAAGCTTCATAAATATACATCAGCTAGAGCTGGACACCTTGGCAGCTTGAGCGCTTCTTTAACTGTCAGCGCGGTAACGAGCTTTTCGCGGCGTGCTCACTCACCTGCATCATTAACCACGAGCCCTGGCACTGCGCGTCACACCGGACCGCGTGCCAATCACACAACAAAGAGGAGTGTGACATGGCCAGGCTTCATGCCCCGGGCATCGGAGAAGGGGGCGAGGTGGCAATTACCGTATCTCCTGGTGTATATGACAGGGTTCCCCCCCTTTAGCACATGTAGGATTGGAGGTGCCTGACAGAGGAGGTCAATTCCAAAGCAAACAAACCACCAGGGTGGAAGTTCGGGCACCGAAAAAATATATATATATAAAAAATAAAACACAAGTTTAATATGTAACTGCGTTAAAAGCTTAACCAATCACTGCCCATTTCAGAGCCAAAAGAATATTTGTATATTAGAAAGATAGATAGATAGATAGATAGATAGATAGATAGATAGATAGATAGATAGATAGATAGATAGATAGATAGATAGATAGATAGATAGATAGATAGATAGATAGATATGCTAGTAAAAAAAAAAATTCATTTATATGAAAAGTAATGCTGTGTGAGAGTTAAAAGTAGAAAGTTGCTAGCTAAGTGACCAGCTAGGATTAGCATTTCTTTATTATTAGCATTCATTCATCATAAGTGATCCACCGGTGTGTCCAAGTTGATTGATCTGAGGTAAAACCTAGCATAAACTCAACAATGTTATGCTAGGTTTTACCTCAGATTGACCATGTTACTTAAACTCAAGGGGTGAAAAAAAACCACAGTGATGTTCTGAGTAGCAATTGTAATCTTGAGGTCTGTGGTCAGTTTCTTCCTAGTCAGAAATCGGAAAATTTGCACGCTGCCCGTTTAAGAATTTGCACACGCACTAATCTGGAGGGACTTCCGGAAATTTCACTATAAAGAAACTTATGCTAGAGTGAAAAGGGAGGGAAAAAAAACTTCCAAGCTAAAGAAGGCCCTCAGCAACGTGCACCGTACAATCTCCATACTAAAAGGCTAACATTGTTTCTAGAGCATATCTACTCTCGCGCACCTTGTGAACGTGCGCGCAGACGGATCATCCTGCTCGAATACCCTTCCACTTGTACACTAATGGCTCGATTAGCCTTACCAATATTTACCCAGGATCATCCTCACACATCACCTCCCCCGGTTAAATGCTAATGAGAAGGTTATTTAGGCCGTGATCAGCACTCCTTCACACCGCAGTGCGAGGGGGGCACGGGGATGTGTGTGTGTGTGTGTGTGTGTTGGGGGGGGGGGGGGGGGTTGTGTGAATCGCTGAATGACCTGTACGTGAAACACTTAAGTGCTGCTTATGTTTTGATGGTGTGCAGGCGGCCGCGGGGGATCGCAGTGACGAGATACGCTCATCTTTTGGTTAACCTGTTAAAGAGCAGTTATTAAATTGTGTGTATGTGCAGGTGTGTGTGTGTGCGTGAGCATGTATGTGGATTTAATAATATCCTGTCCCTGACGGATGAGATCATTAAATTTTTCTCCTCGTGGCTTGACATCGTGCCGTTCAGGGGGATGAGCGCGAGTTCCAGTGAAGCTCCTGTGGTTTGTATATACACAAAAGATGTGGCGTTTATTCCGCCCACACACACTATTTACACAGATCCACACGGACCAGGGTTTAGCACAAGGAGTCGTCAGGAACATATGTGGGCCATGAAATACGCACACACACACTTTTAAACACGTACCGAAACCAGGAGCTGTGGACTGCACGTGCGCAGGTCCTTAAATATACTTTCACACCAAAATTAAACGGAATGACGATCGTGCTGTTTGAACAGGTGTCAAAAACGGTGTTTCGGTGAGACCAGAAACGTTTCTGTTTCACAAGAAGCACATTCTCTACCAGCAAACAAAAGAAAAAAAGACAATCCCAACAATTGGCACTATTGCCTCGGATGCTCGTCTCTGAGAAAACCGAAAAACACCATTTCCTCTGTCCTCAAGATCGACCAGCTACAGAAAACTTAGTCACTGGAGACTCCACCCTGATTTCCATACACACATCAGGTTACCATAACCATAATGCAGAACAATAAAAAGGCAGTAATTTCAATGCGAGAGCTGCTGTTCATTGAAAAGACATCGGAGGTTTCGTGGCATTCAAAGCTGTACAGGACTATATACACTCGTATATAAATATATCTAATTGTTTCGGACTTCTGGAATACATACATATATTATGCAAATTACATTTCTATTTTTATTGCAGAATTCGATTTCGCAAATATTCTGTTATATTATAAATTATTTTTATTGCAATAATTTTATTACACATTTTTTTTTATTTAAATATTTAGACCGTGATTTTTTTTTTAAGTTTTAATTTAAGTTTTTGTTTTATTGCAAGGATTATAATGTACATTTAAATTTATTATAATTATGTTCCATTTTATTCTCTATTTTTAATTGAAAAAAAAAAATTCCATACTTAAACTCAAATCCTTTATATTTTATTTTTTTCTGAATAAATTAATAAATAAATAAATGGCAGCCTGTAAGATGCAAGAGTCAGATAGTGTTCAGAAGAAGTGGAAAGAAGAATTTTTCCAACTATTCAATAATGATTTAATTAAACAAGCAAACAGACCCCTCTATTTCATTTCATCGACTCTGAGATCAGGGCAAGCAGGTGGCTGCGGAAGTCAAAGGTCACCCCCACCAGTCTCCTCTCTTGGAAAGGCTTAGCCTCTGTACTCACAGGCCTGTCAATCAAGACTGATCATGAGGACGCACTGGATTTACCCTTCGCTCCGTTTCCCCTCCTTCCTTTATCCCCCTTCAACCTCGGCTAAAGAAAAGGGCCTTTTACATGACAAAGTGCTGCTGATTTCGCACAAGAAAAGAAAGACGGACAGAAAGGAATCCCACTGGGAATCCCCGAATCCCCTATCGCCTCCAACCATCCTGAAAGGTTGGACTTTGGAAATAAAAGGGAGGCTCAAAGGTTATCCGTCCATCCCCGTCACTCCAGAGGACGCATACGGAGCTTTATCAGGCTGCTTTTACCTCGGAGGGGTCGGCGTCAGAAAATGCGGCCTGGTGCGAGCTAATTAGCATAGCACAGTTTTCAGTCACAGATGATACTGTTAAACTACGTGTGATGAAGCTGGCTCGAGTCACGGGAAAATAACTACAGTTAAAGCTAAGAGAGGTGCTGATTGGGTGGATAAACCCACTGTGGAAAGCTTGAAACATTGCCAAGCACCACTTTACACTCGGATAAACCCTTATTTTGGAAAGGGACAACCATCTTGAAAAAAAATGCTATTCCAAAAATGCCTGGTACACTTCCTAAAGTTCCTTTCGGATGAAACATTTTTAAAACGTTAAAATCCACCATAATCAAAAAAAATGTAGCGAAAGGGTGACCCATCCCTAACCAGAGATTCCAGCTCCTCCTTTGGGATTCCAAGATGTTCCCAGGTCAACTGTGGGAAAGAATCTCTCCAGCAGGGTCTCTCCGGAAACTGCAGCACTTTCCTGAAGCTCTCTCGGAATCGCAAAGCTGCTCACCCCAGTCATAAAAAGCGAGAACCCTCATTTCTGCCTGTAGTTCTGGATGTTTCAATGATGACCATACGGCGATGAAGAATGTCTGATATGATCTTCACCCACACTCGGCTCTTTCCTTCCGTGCTCTCTCTTTTTTTTGCTCTTATGTGATTTGAGACACAGCCAAGCACTGCCCGGGGCCCGACTGTGCACTTGAACTCTACAACGCCCCGTGCCGCCAACAAGCAAATCACACCTCGATCCGAACAGCTTCGTGTAATTACCTCCGGCTCCGACTCGAGCACTCTGCAACCAGATGACACGACACCGACTGACCCTCGGGTCCACTTAATATATTTCTAGCACCGTTTTTGAGCGCGGACCAATCAAAACGGAGCATTTCGTACAATCGTAAGCAAATCCAGTTAACAACTGAATGGAATGAATGTCAAGAGCTTGAGAGGCTCAGGGTACAGGAAGTCATTAGTAGGTTTTAGGTACAAGGCAGAGAGCATAAATTATGTACCTGATCATCAAACTACGCTGGAAGGAGAAAACGTGACTGGAAAATCATGAACCGTTTGTAAAAGGATAACAAAAAATATTTGTGAATTCGAATTGCAAACAGCAATTGGAAGATACCAAAACGTCTCACACACACACACTAGACATAACATCAGCGACTGGGTCGAAAATTTCAAACATAAGGTGAGAAAACCACAATGGGAAGAAAAAAAAAAAAAAAAAAAAAAGAAATGTAGCGTTTAAATGTAGCATCAAAAACCCTTCGAGGTGTAACCTACATTCCTGCCGTTCATCTGCCGTTTATTTCCCCACACACACACACACACACACACACCTATCAGTCAAAAGCTCACAGCACAGATGTTCCCAGACAAAAAAAAAAAGAGGGAAAAAAAGCCCAATTTGGATCGGAAGAGGGTGAGTAACTGCGCGATAGACCTCATCTTTCATTCCAGTTTATCTTTTTGCTTTATCTCTCCTTCCGCAAGGGCACAAGGCAGCCTTTCCGGCTCGCATGACCTCTAACCTCGCCTTATCGACACACAATGTGGAGACTCGGACCACTGGTGAGCGCATTCAAGGACAAATTCAAAAAAGCGGGGGGGGGGGGGGGGGGGGGGGGGAACGACAAGTAAGTAAAATGACAATATTTTCCATATAATAAGAGCTTCTGAATATTTCGGAACCTACATAAAACTACATAAAACTTTTTATGTAGGTTTTCAGTCTATACATGTATAAGAAGAAGCAGCAGCATCGTTTTTGTGTTTTCTATACAGTTTTAGTTAAAAAATTCGAGAGTCAGCATATAAAAAGATATAAAGAGTATTGTGTAAGGTATGTACATGTAGATGATTTCTCTTGCTCAGGCAGCAGCAATAAAACACCAGAATGTCTCTCACACACCGTCATACACACACACACACACACACAAAACGCTCCATCCATCAGCGCCGGCGGCCACAAAATAAACAATCATATGATGGATCAATCAACGTCTGTTTAATGTGCCGTGTTTGCCGAGCGCTCGCTTTCTCCATTTCTCGCACTCGCTCTCTCGCACACACACACACACACACACACACACACACACACACACACTCCAATTATAAATATAGAGCAGAAGTGAATGTGCAGAAGCAGAACCAGCTACACACACAAGTTTTGGATAGAATTTACCAGGCAAATCTTATTGGTGTGTGTGTGTGTGTGTGTGTGTGTGTGTGTCACGCTGGCAGAGGCAGAATAGGTCATGTTAAGACAGGCAGCAGAGCCAGTAGCTGGCTAATGTGCCAATCATGGCTGCCAAAGACGAGAGGGAACAAAGTAATATTCCATTAGGGGGAGGTTTAACTGTGCTTCTATCAATCACCATGCCCCCCCCAACACACACACACACACACACACACACACACACACACACAAAGAACACAGAGAGACAGAGAGATACACAAAAAACACCAACAAATAGTCAGGAGACACACGCACAAACGCAAAGAGACAGAAAACAGACAAAGACAGACAGAAACAAATAGAGAGACAGAGATGCAGACAGAATAGACAAACGGAGAGACAAAGACCCACAGACAGACACACAGACACTGTCAATTCTCTGTCTGTATCTCTCTATTTGTCTAACAGAGAAAGACCCACAAACAGACTGGAGAGACAGACACAGACAATGACACAGACTGACAGACACACAGACAGTAAGACACACACACACACACACCCCAAAGTCATTGGTTCAAATGATTTTCTACATCCACAAACGATTCGAAAATCGTAAGCGAATTTCTCAAAAGTTGGAAAACAAATAATTGCATTTCCATCCTCTACTGACAAGCAATCACAGTCACAGTCTAGAGCCAAGATCACTGTGCTTCAAACCGTAAATCAACTTTTTTTTTTTATCCCACAATCCTGTGCGTCATCTCTGGAGCAGCTGCAAGCATAGAAAAAAAACAACAACAAAAAAAACAAGCACAATGTTTGTTTTATAAAACTTGTTTTTTTTTTTTTTTTTTTTTACTTCATTTCATGCAATTAATTTCTGCAAAAAACAATTAGCACATTAAAAAGGTCTCACTCTGTTACAGACGGTGGGTTGCAAAAGTAAATACTCCCCTGAAACGCCTCCGAATTTTGTAATATGTTGAGTGACTGCGAGGATGAAATGTAGACGCTTTGCAAAAAAAAAGTAATAAAGTAAAATAGTAAATAACTACTAAAGATAGCACAACTATCCTTCTTCTTCAGTAATTGTTTTTTTTGTTTGTTTTTTAAGAAGGAAAAAAATGCCTGAAGTAAAAATCTGAAAATCAAATTTTTCCAGTTCCAGGTTGTAACCCTGTATGACTGTTTTGCGGCAAAAGATTACGCTATTCAAATTTTTACACCGTTTTTGATCCCTTGGCCTGGAAGGACAGTGAGAAAGAGATAAAGTGCCTGTGGTACTTCCCGACTGGCTCCGCAAACCCTCGCCACCACCAAGCCAGAAAAATAACCCCGAACGCAATGCGATACTGTTCAGCCTTGTCCAGAACACACAGCTAGACACACAGCTGTCCGAGTGCACGATTTTGCACAAGCCAGAACTGTGTGTGTGTGTGTGTGTGTGTGTGTGTGTGTGTGTGTGTGTCTGGCCAGAAAAACACACTGTGCCCTGAAGGCCAGCCAGAGCTTCAAAGTGCTCCACAGTGTGTGTTTGAGCAGCTGTACGTCTCCAGCAGGACCAGCCTGAGAAGATCCAACACACGCCACCATGTTTTATACTTGATTTGGAATCACCAAGAATCATGTGCCAAATTATCCCAAAGTTTTCACAATACATAAAAAGAAGGCAGTAAACTCCATATGAGATGCCAGTTTCTTTTTCTCTCTCTCTTACACACACACACACACACACACACCACACACACACACCACACACACACACACACACACACACACACACACACACACACACACACACACACACACACACCACACCCTAAAGCATTCAAAACACTCAGTCAGTGTGTGAATGAGAAAAACATGGCAGCCTTGATCAGGACACCAACATGTAGCAAGTGTACAAACAGTTTGCATGTTTTACATTAAAAACTAAAAAAAAAAAAAAACAAGGAAAGAAAAACTCTTTGGATACGCTCAAACAATGCTGTGTGTTTACCACATGAGGGACGTTACATCGTAGGTCAGTTTTTAGTCAAAACAAAACAGGGTCTTTTTTCGCAATGTTGCAGCACAAATCTGCTGTGCGAAGTCGCGGTCATTTTAACAGCTGAATGTTTAAAAAATTAATATATTTCTTAACATTTCTGAGGTAAAACTTTATAGTCTGGACATTTTTAATGTCTCTGTCTCGTCGTTTCTATACATTTCTTTTCAGACATGTCATTTCTAATGGATGAGATCACACAATACTAATTCACGACTTTCCACTGCATCCGAACTCAGACAACGGTCCTGAGCTTCGGGATTCCACGCCGCTCGTGTACATATCGACATGGAAAAAATAAACAGTATTTGCTTTTAGGATCGCGTAATAGGTGAACGCGTTTGTTCCACCTGTTGAACCGACATCTCCAGAACCTGTTCAACCACAAGTACTGAACGGTGAGATCCCACAGACTTTCAGGAATTAGCACACCTGTTTGTATATACAAGTAGTAATGTGAACATTTGGCATACACACACATGTGATCAGTACAAGATAAGCAAGAAGTATTTAGCAAAAACATGGAGGAAAAATCTGCAAGGGTGCAAAGTGAAAACCACAACAGCCATGAGTGATCCTATGAATTATATAGTGATAACATTACAATAACACACACACACACATATATACACATACATACATACACACAAGCATATATTATATATATATATATATATATATATATATATATATATATATATATATATATATATATATATATATATATATATATACACACACACACACACACACACACACATATATACATACACACACACACACACACACACACACACACACACACACACACACACGCAGCTTTCACTCCAAATGACCCAACCGCAGTACAATAAATGACATTAACCAGCCCAATTAGGTCAAAAAAGTATATTGTATAAAAGTATAAAAATGGATGCACAAGTCTATATAACACATTCTACCACACACACACACACACACACACACACACACACACACCAC